>PVKC010004892.1:0-34539 GCA_004027635.1 Crocidura indochinensis | reverse complement strand
TCAGTAAGAAGCCTGTGTAGAATCCAACATTTTATTTGCTGGGGATCAGGACATCTAATATTCAGTGCCCAAGCAGTCTTTTTCTCTGAGAGAAGAAACATAAAGACCTAACTTGACCACAAAACCAAAATTCCTAGTGATAATCACACAGGTATTGATTGCTTTGTTTGTTTGTTTGTTTTGCTTTGGGCCATATTCAGTAGTATTGAGGACTTAATCAGGTTCTGAGCTCAGGGATCACAACGCACTCAGCCTCAGGTTTTTATGTGGTGTCAAGAATTGAAGGGTCCACGACTTGCAAGGCAAGTGTCTCACCCAACTGGGCTATCAGTGGTCCTCACATGTTTATTTCTATCTCTGAATATTTTTATTAGCACATCTAAATTACTATATAAAATTAATTTTCTCCTTTTAAATAAAGGTTTCACATTTGAATAAATCCAGAAGCTAATAACTCAAAAAAAAAAAGAAACTAGTTATTATTTTGAACATATCTTTTATGCCTTCTATGATACATAAGATCTATCTACCCGAACTAAGAGTATAAAAAACCATAATAGAGGCCAGAGAGATAGCATGGAGATAGGGCATTTGCCTTGAATGCAGAGGGATGATGGTTCGAATCCTGGCATTCCATATGGTCCCCCAAACTTGCCAAGAGTGATTTCTGAGCATAGACCCAGGAGTTACTCCTGAGTATTGCCAGATGTGACCCCCAAACAAACAAAACAAAACAAAACCAAAAAACCATAACAATGATCAAGCAGCGATTTTCATAACTGTGTAATGACGGTAAAATAAGCAGCAATTTGTGCACATCCTCTGCTTCTGGTGCCCTCAAACTATGATAATGTGGAAAACTTTAGCAACCTCCTACCGTGCACTAAAGGATTACTCTTGATAGGGATAAAGAAACATTATGGGTTGCCAGGAATCAAACATAGACCAATTGAGGGCAAAGCAAGAATCATATTCTCTGTACTATCACTCCAGCCCAGAATTTAGACACTTAAAGATCCAAAGAATGTTCCTAAATGTTTTATCTCAAGGACCTATTTTCGGATTGATTACTTAATGTTTGGGTTTATCATAAATTATTAATTTCAATTTTAAAAGAAAATATCAACACAGTTTAACCTCTATTCCTTCAATATATGACTACTAGTACTTTTAGGTATATGTACTCACTTCAAGTTTTTTTTTTATTACTGACTAGATGTAAGTAAATGATTTGCTTTATTCACACTGATGCAGGCACATCTTATAATTAATGTTTCCATTTCACGTTAAAAATCATAGAAGCTGCAAAACAATCTTTATAGCAAGATAAAAAGTAACAAGATGAAAAGTCAATACTCAAATAGTATGACCTTAAGATATATATTTTAACAGATAAGTAAAAATATATTTTTAAGCTGAATTGGAAGTATGTTAGGGAAAAGAACAGTGAGGCAATGAGTTTGGAAGTGTAAACTCTGGAGGGGTGTGGTGTTGGAATGTTGTATGCATGGAACCTTATCATTAACAATATTTAAATCATGGTATCTAAAACAAAAAAGTTTCAAATCCATGTATATAGTAAATGTGTAGAGATGAAAATATGTGTTTAAATCTCACATAAAGTGATTAAATTTAAAAATCTAGTAATGATTAATATATATAATTTATGGCCTGTCAATCTTTAAGAAATATAACAATTACATAAATAAAGTTTACCGCAAACATTCTCCCCCAAATAGTGATATTTAAATTGTAGTTATTTTTTATTTAAACAGTAATCCTGGACAAATGCTCTCACCTTGTTTAGCTTGCTTTATGTCCTTAACACAGACTTTATTTAAGGAACCAATTGAATCACAATTGCAGGGTTGGCAAGGTCTTGGATAATTTGGTGATACCTACCAAAAATATTAAAATGGCATTAATCAAATGTAACAAAGCATATTTTTCAATTTTGCAAATTTTCAAAGACAAATTACTTTAAATAACACTTGTAGTAAATTGTGTTAGTGCTATAAATATTATCTTTAATATATTTTATTTCTGAAGTTTACTTCTTCTAAATGGAACCAAGATAAGGGGACAGTATAGTAAAATCAAATATGTGTATACCTCAACTCAACATTACCGAAATTTTATCAAAACAATTACCAAAAGTTTAACCTTTTATTTTGGATTTTTTCGGTCACACCCAGTGATGGTCAGGGGTTATGACTATGTGCTCAGCTATTGCTCCTAGCTTGGGAGAACATATGGGATGCTGGGAGATCAAACCACAGTCCTTATGGAACTAAGGCTAAAGCGTGCAAGGCATATATGCCTTAACCGCTTGTGCCACCGCTCAAGCCCCTATCATGTAAGTTTATCACATTTATTTTATTTCAAATTTTTTTTTGTTTGCTTGTTTTGGGGCCACACCCTGCTGTGCTCAGGGGTTACCCCTGGCTATCTGCTCAGAAATAGCTCCTGACAGGCACCGGGGACCATATGGGATACCGGAATTCGAACCAACCACCTTAGGTCCTGGATCGGATGTTTGCAAGGCAAACACCACTGAGCTATCTCTCTGGGCCCCTCTATTCTAAATTTTTAAAGAAACAGCATTAAAAAAAATTTAATCCCATATAATTCACTATAAATCTGTTTCTTTTTCTTCATCACTTAACAAATAAAAATAATATATTAGATATACTATTTCATATGCAATCATAAAAGATTTTCTTCAGTGTTTTAATAAAACAATACAATATTGATGAATTATCAGAAAATTTTATTTTCTAGAGACACTTTTTAACTGACCATTATATGATTAAATTCAAATTTATATTTGGTGTCAGATTAATAGTATTGCATGTAGGATGCTTGTCAGGCCTGTAACCAACCCAGGGTTGCATCCCTTATGCATTATGGTACCCCATATGGTCTGCAGCTGAGTAGGACCAGGAGTAATCCCTCAGCACAAAGTTAACAGTAATTACTGAGCACTGCCATGTTTGGCTCAAAATATTTATATTTGATGATTAAAATATATTAAATATGTAAATCAAAGCCCAATTTTCTAAAAATCAGCATAATTCTAGAAGAAGCCATTTTAAAAAACAACTGCAAAAATTAAAGGCTATTAGAGATAGATGTTAGGGCACTTCCTTTGCAAGATGCCTACCCAAGGGTAATCTCCAGGATTTATATATTTCCTTGAATTTTGCCAGGACTGACCTTTGAACACAGAGCAAGAAATAAGCCTTGAATATAGCTGAAATCCTCCTTTCTAAAAAAAACTATTGCTCATATCCCAGAGCAACCATCTCATATTTTATTCATTTGGGGAACACATTTGGCGGCACTTAGTTCTCCTGGCTCTGTAGTCATAAATTACTCCTCTTTATCTGTCTCATACCACTGGGATAAGAGGATTGAACCAGGTAGGACACATGCAAGGCAAGCACCCTAACCACTGAACTATTGCCCCAACCTTTAGCCATATATTAGTTATGAGGCCCTACAAAATCTTAACCTCAGAAAATATTCAATTATATAACCTCATTGGCAAAGAAAATATATCTAACATAAAAATTAGGTCAGATTGAACTGAAAAGCTTCTATACTTCAAATGATAATGAAAATGGAAATTTAAATGTTTTGTTTTATAAAACTAAAATTTAACCTTAAAATTTTCTCCCAAGCTTTAAGAATTGACAAAAAAATATTTGCATAACATTTACCAAAGGGCTCAGAGCCACACTATGTACACAAGTAGCTCTAACAATAAGAAAAAGTGAGATATCTGCCACCAGAAATTATTTTCTATAAGAAAAAATAGTAAGGGGCTAGAGAAAAGCAAAAATAATACTGCATGAAAGAAAATGTATACTTTACCCCTTTGGGTCTGAAGAAACCATCAATGCAAGTCTCACAGTTTATTCCAGCAGTATTTTGGGTACAATTTATGCACACGCCACCTCCTATGTATTTTCCATGTATATTTAAACTCAGATTTCTTCTGGCAACATCCTCATCATAATAGCATTCATCAGCTTTCCCATGACAATTGCATGCTGCAATAAGGTATCATGACTACATGAACATCAATTTGAAGTTTCACTTATAATTATGATTCATTTTCTATTACATAACACACTTATTATGATGTGAAAAATAACATTGCATTGACATTGTTATGTAAATTCTACACTTGTCTAGAAAGCATTTGTATTTGTGTGTTTTAAAAATGTATTCTTCAGTGGAATGTGCAATACTTAATTTGAATCATATACATTAATAATATTTTATTTATTTTATAAAATTAAATTTTTGCACATATCACCTATAATTTCCTACTATGCCAAAATAAATATTAAACTCTGGCACTGTGGAAAAATATATATTGAACAAAATATTCAAAACATGTAAAATGAATAATTACTATAGTAAAATTCTACATTCATTTTTTTGGATAAAAGCATTTACAATATATGTATTTCTTTACTTTCACTATGAATAACAACTGAAACTTATAACTTCTTATATATTCTGTTCTGCTTGATTTGAATGTAATTAAGTTACAGAATTTTCATTTTCAGAAAACCTTATAAATTTGATATTACCAGTGACTTCTTTTAATATACGGGGTACCTAATAGTGCCAAGAGAAGCATTATATTTCTGTAGAAGTAAATGAATTAGTATTGTAAACTCCTACCAATTCAGAACCTGGAGTGTACATAGCTAATCTATGCTACAATTTGATGTAACGATGTACTATGTGATGAGACAAGTAAAATGCATTATAAGGAGATACAACAAAAGAGAGTTGGTTTTCTTAGTGGCTGGATTCATGCTTTTTGCTCCAGTTTGAGATTTGCATGTCTTTTTCATTACTTAGTGACCATACAATGTGGATAGTATCTTCATTTTTCTATGGCTCTACTTATATACAAAATGATCATTAGTTAATATCGGGTAAACACTTAACATCAATACATTATAAATCAGGTAAATTAACATAATGGCTTATACATAAATTCTTTTTTTTTTTTTTTTTTGGTTTTTGGTCCACACCCAGTGATGCTCAGGGTTTACTCCTGGCTATGGGCTCAGAAGTCGCTCCTGGCAGGCACAGGGGACCATATGGGAACTGGGGGATCGAACCGTGGTCCGTCCTCGGCTAGCTTAGGCACCTTACCTCCAGCGCCACCTCCCGACTCCCATAAATTCATAATAATATTAATTATTATTATTATAATTATTTTATTATTAATAATTTTTATTATCTCAGTCCTCTGTCTTTCTATTCTCTTCTACTTTTCACACCTTTAAAAAGAGTGTAAAGTTTTAAAAATTTGTATACTTTACTTTTTGATGTGAAGTAGGAAATATATTTTACAAAGAACTTCTTTTCTCAAATAAAGTTTCTTATATTCTTTGTAATTGTTTACACCTACACACACCTCTCAATCTTCTTTTTATTCCAAAGGGGAGAGATGTGAAAATAAAAGCGTTATATTCTCCTTACTTCACAATGAATACATCAGTAGGTTAAATTCCTGAAAGCATGACTTATATTCAAGGTCAAGCATGAAAATTTTAATTTAACTTGAAAAGTGTACCACAAAAATTGTCTGTTTATTCCCCTTTATAGAAAAAAATAATAAAAGTTGGCCTAGGACAGACCTAGGCTTGATCCCCTGAGTCCCATATGGTCCCCAAGTCAGGAGCGATTTCTAAGCGCATAGCTAGGAGTAACCCCTGAGCATCACCAGGTATGCCCTCCTAAAAAGAAAACCAAAAACTTTAACTTTAATACTTGTGCATGGTAAGGCAACTATTATAGATTAGAATAATAATAAATACTCATATAAAAATACTATAATTTAGAGGCTGGAGCGGTGGCATTTGCCTTGTTAGTGCTAATTTAGGATGGACCACGGTTCCATTCCTGGCATTCCATATGGTCTCCCAAACTAGGGACGATTTCTGAGCACACAGCCAGAAGTAACCCCTGAGCATGATCAGGTGTGACACAAAAACAAAAACAAAACAAAACAAAAATACTATAATTTTGATTTACACCCCTTTTATTTAAATATGAATTTGATAATGTATTATTTTTAACTAATAAATTTTATCAAAATTTTATTTGCTGATTTTGATATGTATAATTTGTTTACTGATTTTTCTCTATTGTTATATAAGAACTCTTAATAGAATAAGATTGCTATTTTTTATTATGTTTATTGCAAATACTTCACCTAGTGTGTTGACTTTTGTTTTAATATAGTATTTGGAGAGTTTTCAAAGTCAATTCTAAGGAACAAATAATAAATACAAATTAATAGATATAATCAATTTTATCTCTATAACAATGCATAAAAATTCTTTAAAATATTGTAAAAATATACTGTAGGAAATAGTCAAGATTTCTGCTGCCCCTAGGAGGAATTAAAAAGGAATACAGATTTATTGTTGCACTACTTATAATTAATGTTCCTAAGAGTATTATGACTGAGTTAATGTTGGTAGTTTATTAATGCTTCAGAAGTGGGCCTTTCAAATTCTATGTAGTAGTTCTCTGTCTATATAATCCATTCTGCTGTTTAAAGGAGCCAAGCCTGGGCCAGACAGGTAGCTCAAAAGGCTGCAATGAATGCTTTGGGTTCTTTTATTTGTTTGTTTGTGGTTTGTGGCTACACAGAGCTGTGCATGAGGATAACTCCTAGCTCTGCACACAGGAATCACTCCTGGAAGACTCAAGGAACCATATGAGATACCTGAAATCAAATGCTGGGCAGCTACATGTAAGATAAATGCCCTACCCACTACTCTATTATCCCAGTCCCAAGCAGATGCTTTATTTGCAGAAGGCTCGGTTTCAATTTATAGCTTCACACATGGTAGTCCAAGTACCTCCTGGAATGACTGCCAAGCACTAAACCAGGTATGTGTTTGAGTGACCTTCAAGCACATGTCTCTTGAGTACAACCAGGAATGGACCCCAAATAAAATAAAACAAATAGCAACAACAAAATATAAATAAATAATGATGCTGTGCATTCATAGGCCTCTGTGTATTGCCTTAGGATATATGGAAAGAACGTGACTTCAGACAAAACTGTTTCTGCTCCATGCACATTTTTTCTATTTCTGAAACTGTCCATGACACATGATATGAAACTCTCTTTAGTAAAAGATAAGCAATGGAATAAATATTCTTGCTTTTCAAAAATATACCCTCTCTCAAGTAAGCTAGACTGATGGAAATCCAAATTAAACTCAAAGGAATTAGAAGTGATTATTCATTTTATAGAGGGATTTGTCATGTTACAGGGGGATTTTTCTAAATATTAAGATGATTAGAGAACAATTCAAGTGGAAAAAGTTACAGAAGCTGACAGAAATAAGTACATTGCCAAAAAACACAGTGATTTTTTATAAAAGGCTGTATGTTTAAGATGCCATCCTTAATTTGTGAGTATTAAAAACACTTATTTGCAATTTGAAATCACAAACTCTCTTTCATCCCGTGAAAGCATATAAAAAACTAATTTATAATTTAAATGTTAAATCTACATAGTAGCATATGTAAAACTTTATCTACATTGCTTATTTCATGCATGTTGATAAAATTTGATCTACTTTCTTATTCTCACTGAAACACATATACACATATTAAAGAGTCATAAAATATTTTTCAGTTCCACTCAACATGGCCTAATTAAAACTGTGTGACAGACTGCAGAGGCAACAGAAAGAACCCCTACCCTCAGATGCTACTCATACTTGTGATTACTGAGGTTTCCTTAAAAGAGAAATTTAATTAAAATTTAAAGTAGATTCAGCCAGTTCTCCATGGTTAGCAGTGAACACAAATTAATTCTTTGTAATGAATGTCTTATATCTTTGTAAAATTTGAAGAAATGAGGCTAGAGAATATTTTGTAAAAGTCATGGTTTGGTATCCAATGCAAATCTACCAATAGTGGTGGTGTGTCTCAGAAAAGTTGAATAATTTCTAAATAAAATTATTTCAGAAGGAAGTAGATACATATACAAAGGACAAAAGAGTTGAGTAGCAAAACTGAAGGTACTCATTAAATGGATATTATATTCAAAAACTTATACTGCTCGGAAAATTTACTTTTTCTGTAGTGACCTAACGGTTTTTTTTTTTAATGCTTTTAAAATCTCGGGATTTTGAATAAAATTTTAATCATTTAATAGTCTAATGTTTAACACACATGAGTTATACCTTTGGAGACAGAATCATTCTCATTTATGCTCGGGGCTCCCTTTTGGCTCTAGATTGAAGGATTACTCCTGGCAGTTCTCAGAGGATCATAAACAGTTCTGTTTTGGCCACATGCAAGGTAGGCACCTTAATCTATTTCTCTGAATCCACATGTTTAACTAATATATAAAGCTGATCTAATACAAATAACTACTAAAAATTACTATCAACTACCAATTTTAAAAACATTATATATATTGAATTAAAAATAAATGTAGCTAGGATAATTTACTGAAATATTAATATTTAGTTCAATTAAGCTGGTCTTTGTGGTCTTTGGGTATATACAGTAGCACAACTTTTTGATTTCAGGTCTCATTTTGACTTCAACAGGTTTTCAGAAACTAGAATTTTTCTAATCTTCATTGCCATGCTGGGCCAGATGGCAATATGAGGCTATAATGTCATCTGCTACACTTTCTGGGTATTAACTCAGGAAAAATGGACATTGAGATTATACTCAAAATTATAATATGAAAATATAAATGAGTTGTTGTTGGCATAGTGTTGCACAGTGCTTTAATTATTTCTCATCATGAATATTTTGTTATTACTATCCAGCAATTGCTAGAGTTCATGTTGAAGATCAACAATAAGGCCATTTCTAATATAATGCCTTTAATTGCAACTAAAAAATGGCACATATTACACACAAAGGCTTCTTATTTAAATACACTTTCTTTTCCTACAAATGTGGTCTCATGCTGTTTCTGTCATCAATTTTCCTTCATTTTTATGTTCTTTTCCAACAACTGCCTTCCAAATATCACTATTTAATAAGTAAATCTATGACTTAAAAATGGTGCTAACAAAATACAATTTCTTGCTTTGGGGTTTTCTTTATTTCTTAGATGATGGAATTTAACAAATGATTTTATGGAGCCTGAATAGAGGGTCAAGTAAGGGACTTAAAATAAAGCTAGTTGAAGAATGTAGAACTCTACAAGTTTCAGAATTATTTTTATATACAAACATACTTAAAAATTTAGGTCACATAAATAAATGATTGATTAATTATTAATTACATTTCTATTTGTATATATATGTATGCTATGTTTAAAGTATGAGTTTTACCTTATTGACAATAAATGTATATTGTGCTTTTATTTATTTCTCAATATCTTCATACAGTGATAAATTAATAAAGTTTTGTAAATATTTACCCAGTTTTAAAAAAAGTTCATTAAGTAAAGTAACTGGAAAGAAATAATTAACTATTGGCTGGGATAAGATAAATAAGATCATCTATTGTAATATGACTGTGTTCCAAAAAATAGTAAATCATTCATGCCTTTGTCCTGTACAGAACATACCTTCACATTCAGTTTTAGTTAGGAAAGTTCCAGCTCGCCAAGGTTTTTGATGGAATCCTGGACAACACTGATCACAGCTATCACCACATGTATTATGCTCACATTCACAGCGAGATTTCTAGGTAAAAAGTGCGGATAAATACACTTTTAGAATGTTAGAATAACAAATTAGGGACATTTCCTTTAAAAGTAGATTAAAGAAGAGAAGAGAATATATTTTAACTATGCATTATATATGACACATTGCTACCAGAGTGGAGCAGAAGCAGCTCCTCTTCAGCCAGGTGAGGAGTAGTATATTGGATCAACGGCAGCTTTGGGAGTTCCTAACTGGTGTTAGAATCACCAGTCAGGTTTGGAAGATTTCAGAAGTTTAGCTGTGAGTGGAATTAAAGAGGATATATTTCCTCTGATATGTGCCTGAAAACAGTAAGATTTCTGTACTGGATTTATTAATTTTAAGGCTTTTCTTAAGACATTATAAAAATTTGACCTAGGGAAATTCATGTAATTGGATCAAATGTCTCCAAGAGGACTGAATTCTTAGTCTGTTTAAGTTCTAAGTAGTGTCTTGATTCATGACATGCAATTGGCCCACTGGCTTCCTTGGCTCTTCATGAAAAACACTGCCTGATAGAAATCACAAAACCTCACCACAATACTTCCTGGAAAATAAACCAGGATATTAACATCTCATAGGAAGTACTGTTATGATGTGTTACTTAATGATCTAGGTTTGACACTGTTACTATGTATCTTAAGTATAATTGAAAGACTTGTAATTAAAAAAAAATCTAGGCTTGAAAAAATCTGATCTGTAATGTAGTTTTTGTGGAGAAAAGTTTATATAGAATTGATGCATAAACTTTTTTCATGTTTAAATATTTACATATTTTATTTTATTTTTAATATAAAAACCTTTAAGCATCAAGATTACATGCATGTTCATAGTTGGGTTTTAATCATAAACAGAAAACTCCCTCTTCACCAGTGCAACATTCCCACTTTTACTGGGACCACAGAGGAAGATTTGGGGTTTGGAAAACTCAATATGCCAAGAGTCTAGAGTTGGTCTTTCTGTTCTTAGACCAAAGGTTTTTCAAAGGTTTGTACCTATGCAAAAACAAACAAAAAATACTTCCACATACATCTCCCTTTTTTCTTTTTTTTTTTCTGTTTTTTTTTTCTTATCCTTTAAATAGAGTCTCCTGCCTTTTTCATAGAACCTTGGGACACATATTTCTGTATTTTTGTATAAAACTAAGAAGAAAGGAATAAAGAAAGGCTGGCGGCCAGGGGCCAAGTGGTCTCAGAAGCATTGATGAAGAAAAGAAAAAAAATATCCAAGCCAAAGACAATGACAAGAGAATCAAGAGACCTAAACTTTAACAGCCTAAACTTAAAAGGGCCTATTATACTGGCAGGCCAGGGGGTAAAGGGTGATGGTATAGGTTGCTCTCTATTTCATTGGTGGAGGGAGGTTGACACTGGTGGTGGGAATGGCCCTGAATCACTGTACATCTGAAATTCAACTATGATGGACTCTATAGATCACAATGGTTTTAATAAATAAAAATTTAATAAGATGTATAGATTTTATGCATAGGTACCTATATTAATTGATTTGAATACTGAATAGATTGCTTCTATATATTTGCAATAGATGCTATTGTATTTATCAGTTGTTTTATTACGTAAAAAGTCCATGAATTTTTTCAGATCATTCATGTACACATAGTACAAGGCTATTTTGGACACCAAAGCACTCCAAAGATTTCAACACATACTAAATACTCTATTTAACCCTACTCCTCATGGCTGCTGGACCTCAGCACCCTGCTTTATGACAACTTAAACTTACTTTCACATACATTTTTTATTTGTTTGCATTAATTTTTTTATGAAATATTTCAAAAGAAATGGGTTGATTGATGGCAGGCATTGTCCAAAGCTAAATCATGTTGAAGGCTGTCAGAACTAGAGAGATTTCAAAATAGATAGATGAGTTTGGAGCCTTAAAAAAAAAACTAATCTGTTTTTGATACTGTGATGGCTGGCCTCAAAGCCTATCATTCTAACTGCCAGCTCCATTTCACCCTGGCATGGCTTTCTGTCACAACATCTAAGTGGGGACCTGACACCCATTCATGACAGAAGCTCTGTCAGAAGAGTCACCGAGGAAGCATTTTACAGTTTGGGGTTCATTTTTCTGAAGTGTCCTATAAATATACATACATTTGTTGCTGGATCAAGTGGACAAGCCCTGGCATGACCATAGCAGATGCACATCCCTCCAACTGAAATATCCTTGACCGAGTAGTAATACTGGAAAAAGCAATTCAAAGAAAAAGACTGTTAAGATGATTATAATGCAAAGGACACAGAAAAAAAAAAGAGGGGAATACTTAATAAAATCATACTTCCTGCTTTTATTTTTAGTTTGAAGCACATATGTCTGTCCCTAGAATAACTGTATTCTCATAAAAAAGATAGTTTGTTCTTGCACTATAATAATGTCCAAATAAAAATGCTTATAATTTATTAATTAGATAGAAATACTGGAAATTCCATTCCACAGACAGTTCAAAGTTTATCCTGCAGTATCTGTTGCTGAGAGAAGTAAAAATGGAAAGCTGGAGGCAAGGAGAAGAATTTTTCACAGAAATTGTTTTTATAGATTATTAAAGGAAAGTGTCTTTATGGTACTCAGGAATTAGTACTGTTTTACTTGATGTATTTGGATAGAATCAATAAATTTAGGACTAATTTTTCTTCTAATAAGACATTCTTAAGGAAGAAGGAAATAAAAAATAAGTTGAAGATTCATTTATGAGCAAAATAGGTTAAACATTAGGAATAAACTAAATGTATGGTATCATTGGTTATTTGTTTTTATGTTAGAAATTCCTTGCAATTTCTTTTTTTATCTGAAGTTAACATAGGCTTCTAGTTATTTAACTTTATTTTAAAAATTACTTATAGAACTGGATTTCTTATTTTCATTTCAGGTACCTACTTATTGTCAAATGAAATATAATTAACTATCTCAGTATTAGTTTTATTTAATCATTTATATAAAAATGAAGCAAAACTTATATACAGAAATGTAAAACAAATTTTAAGTTTTTTACTAGATTTTTCTTTTTACTATTTTGTTTACTAGAATTTTAAAAAATGTTGTTGTCTCAAGTATCTTTTAAGATTTGTTTCACATTATCTTCCATGATAAACTTCAAAAAAATGCAACTTGCTAGGAGATTTAAGTAATGTCAATGTCTAAATTTCATCAACTTCATTGCTAAATAATATATATACAATATGGATACTTACACAGAAAAATATGTCATTTTATAGATAATTTTAAAATTTAAAAATTGTGTTACATATGAACACAATTCTTTACTTTTTGGTCATAAGAAGTAGTTGAAACTCAGTAATTTGTTTTATATTTTAAACTTAAACATAGTATTTACTAAATGATTATTAGATATTTTATGTTGGATTTTATTGCATCACTTTAAAGACTCATGTACAACAATATAAATAATAGATTTATACCCTAGTCTGACTCTTCAAAAGAGAATAAAAAGAACACATTTGTTTTCATTGATTTTTGACTTTAATAGATATATTTTCAGAAAGATTAAATTTCAATTCAGTATTTCTCAGTGTATATTTTTAAAGTCATGCCAAAACTGTAACTAAAAGTGACTTTTCAGAAAGTGGGAAACCTAAATGTTGCTGCAAAAGTGACTCTTTCTAAAAAAATTACACAATGTTAAAATATAATATTTATAAAGTTACTTCATATTTGAAAATGTGAGATATTATGCCATCTTGCACATATTATAAGGGGAATATATATATGATTACATAATATAAAATTATATAATATACAACACTTTTTTATGATAATAAATATATGTAGGAATACTGAGTAAACAAGAGAAAATATGTGTGCTATTCATGAATTATGAAAAGAACTATTCTTCAGTATTTAGTCTTCAGGGTTAAACTTTCAGCAATGATCTAGTTGCAATATTATAACCTTAGTAGTCATTCTAGAATCAAATGTACTGTCCAAAATATTAATTTCTCACTAATTAAAATTTTCATTCACCTCCACTTCTAAAAGCATCTGTCATACCCTCACAAATTCTATTTTAGCACTGAAAAACAATACTCTTAATTTCTATTTTCTAATATATACTAAAAGCATGCTATTATGGTGAAATATATGTAATCCACTTTGGTCAAAATAAAATTTATTATTATATAAAAATCAATTTTTCTATAGCAATGTTTTCCTAAACTAACTTATTCATTAA
The DNA here is from genome assembly GCA_004027635.1 of Crocidura indochinensis. Taxonomy (NCBI): domain Eukaryota; kingdom Metazoa; phylum Chordata; class Mammalia; order Eulipotyphla; family Soricidae; genus Crocidura; species Crocidura indochinensis. The sequence continues at coordinate 20,616 of PVKC010004892.1, read as the reverse complement.
TAAAGCATAAGACATTAGTTGATTGTAATAAATGGTTCATTGTATGGCAAAATCAGTAACTTTGGAACTCAGATATTTCTGATTCATAAACATCAGATTTAAAATATATTATAATGTAATGTGCATGTGTATATGTGTATGATATCCGAGACATGCCATGATGTCAATTGTTTTGGTTTCCCAACAGTATTCAAATAATGCAAAAGATCTTTCAGGAAATTTTTGTATAACCCATTGGGTTTTTCAAATTTAAAGAAAAAAACAGAATGCAGTGATTCCCCATCCCTGCAGTTTACAGAATTTTCCAGAACACCATTTTGATGTTTATATATGATCAGGGATTCTCCAGCAATGATGGGAGCTATGTGGTTCCTACAATCAATAGAAGTGGTGACAGGAACATGGAAGGCGTATATTTATTTATGTCCCATTTCTCTAGCTCTAAAAATATGCCTTTTTGAGTATTGTGACCAAAATATTCCAAAACCTCCAATGTTCTATTATAAGCATCCAAGCTCAGCATAATGGTTATCTAAAGTGAACAAAACTAATTTAGACCCCCCCAAAGATTAAGAATTAGATATTATATCTCCATTTTATAAAAGAAAGTTACATTTAAGAATTTATCAATGTTTGATTAAAATAAACATAGATTAGCAGACAATTCCTAAAATTAGAAATAACAATTGCCAAAAGACACATAAGGATGTTCCACATCATTAATCATCATGAAGATTAAAATAATAATAACAATGATATATCATTTCACTCCACAGATACTGGAACATACCAAAAATAAAAAGACCACCCTCAGATGCAAGGAGAAAAGAGACTCTCACTGCTGATGGAATGTAGACTGATTCAGCCTTTTGGAAATAATATGAACATTCCTCAAAAAATTTAATAATTGAGCTCCTGTGTGACTCAGCAATACAGTTTCTGGGAATAAACTTTTGGAATCCACAATACAATGCAGAAAACAAATCTGCACTCTTATATTTATTGCAGCAGTATTAAGAGTCAGAATCTGAAGTTACTCAAGTGTTTTAGAACAGATTGAATATATAAGGAAATGGTGATACATCTATCTACACAATGGAATACTATGCAGCTGTTACTAAAATTAAGTCATGAAATTTTGTTCATATATGAATAGACATGAAGATTATTATGTTGGTGAAATGAGTCGGAGGAAGAGAAATATACATAGGATGATTGCACTCATGTGTTGAATAAAAAAGTAGCACAGTAATAATATCCAATATCCTTAGTAAGAATATTGCTATTAGAGCAGAGGGCTATAATTGGGGCAGAAGATACCACTAACACAGTGAAAATTGGAAATGGTCACTCTAGAAAAGAACAGGATACTGAAAGGAGATAAAGTCATATTATCACTTTACAATAATAATATTGCAAAACAGTTTCTAATGGGAAAAAAGAAGATTGTGTATGTGTGTAGGAGAGAAATAGAAAGAGAAAATGTATCCTATAGAGATAGGAAGGGGGATGGACAAGGGAGAACTGGGGACTAGAATAGATGTTGGACATTTTATGATAAAATACTATTATGAACAACTTTCTATTTATATCTCTCGGTGGTTCAATAAAAATTATTTTAATAATGCTTGATTAAATGCATCTACTATGTGACAAATTTTGAATTTAAAGAATAATCTTTTTACTATACATGTGAAAGATTGAAATGTATATTTTAAAGGATTTATTGGACTATTCAAGAATATGAACCTAGTATTGACAGTATTCAATATGATCTAATAAGATTGATCAGAACTTACCCTCCGTGTGACAATGGGGTCAATTTCTTTTGGGTCTTTGTGAGCAAGCATCATCAAATCTGCATTCAAGGTGCGGATCCTCTGAAATCTCAAGCGAATGTAACGAGCAGAAGTAAATTCTAACAGTTCAGGAGAAGGGTCATCAGCACTTGGTCTCCCATTAATCAAAGAGATGTGAATCTATAGAATGTGAAAATAATGTAATAATTAATTCACAAAAATTAAGTATATAATATTTGACATTTTAAATAGAAGAAAATCCCCTTACTTGAAATTAGTTATGTGAATTCTAGTTCATATTTATTCACTGGAATGAAATAAAGTAATTCAGGACTTTTAATAAATATGTACAGGCATATTTGCTTATATTTCAGTTGTTCTTCATACACTGAAATGACCATTTCTCTGTTCTACGGTATGACCTCTAGTTGTTATGTATAAATTTTTCTGTATGCTCTTTAATCACTTTTCCAAAAAATATTGTATTCTAAAATTACTTAAAATTTTGATAAAATGGAGAAAGCCAAATTATGTTGCTTTAAAAAGTTACAAATATGAGTTCTTATCCCTAATAGATAATATCTCATTTTTACACATAGAATTTCCCCTTTTTTAAATATACCTTTGCAGGAAGAAGTGGTGCTACATTATATTGCTGGTGGATTTGGGGGTGGAGAGAGAAGAAAACAGACAGACAACAAAAACTAAAATTATTTATGCTCACACATATCTAAAGAAAATAAAGTTTCTTTTTTAAATAAAGATTACTCATACTTTTTTACAACACAGGGGCTTCTCCCACTCTGAATGTATGTCACTTGGAACCAACTTAGACCCCAGGGAATTAGGCACCGACCGTCCAGCCTTGACTCCTTGATCCCAGACTTAGAAACGACAGAGTTCTCCGCAAAAGCTCCAGGAACCAAATCCCCATCCAGGGCCTCCATAATGCTGCTCTGACATCAACATGTGCCAGTATGACAATGAGGAAATGGGAACATCTTGATCTAAGAGCAAGTTGTCCTTCCTCACCAGACAACGATAAGACAAAATCAGAAGACATGTCACCGTTTGATTTGTGCAAAAGCCAAGATCGCTATATAAAGATGACAGGTTGTTACAACCAGGAATGGACAGTAAGCATCCCAGGACCACCACCACCACCACCACCAACAACAACAACAAAAAGCTCTAGCCTAGCTTTTGGGCTACGATCTGTTCAACAAACAAGATCTCCAATTCCAGAGGGCTGACTGAAACAATCGCAATTGAACGAGTCTTCAGGAAACATAACAAAAGACTCTATCCCATGCTCCATCCTAGGAGTAGCATAATGATCAAGACCACCAACTACAGAAGATGGATTAAAACAACACTGAAGAAGCAGAACTGCTACAACCACAAAGAAAGACCTCATCATAAACTCCATTCCTTGATCTGTACAGACACCAAGATCTTTAGATACAGAGGTTTGACTTATCATACATAACGAAGCAGAAGTCTTCCACATACCACAAAAGCACAGAGGGGAGAGTAAATGATCATGCAAGGAGTCTATAGTTAATCCCATGACAGTACACTTTAGCGGGGAGAAACCCTGAATCTCCTAGGCCAAGGGAATGTTCTCTATAATATCCCTAATAGTTACTATGCCTATGCAGGGGAGAAAAGAAAAAAAAAGCACAAAATAATAATTTTATCCACATATATATTTATTTATTGATTGATTTTTTTGACTTCTTTATTTTGGTCTAGATATTGAAGTTGATGTCTCCAATTGTATTTTATCTTTTTGCACTCTGGCATGGTTTGATTTCAGGATTGAGACTACTTTGACGCTTGTCTTTATTGCTGTAGTGCTCACTGGATATTTGAGTTGATATTTCTTTTTGGTTTGTTGTGGTGTTTCAATTACCTTTTTCATGTCCTCTCTCAAATTGAGGTTGAAAGCCTCTAAAAGGACTCTGCCCATTTTCAGCTTATTTGATTTTTCTTTTAATTAATTAATTAATTTTTTATGCCACTCTATTGCTTTTCTTTTCTTCAAACAAAACCACAAAACTTGAATTATTTAGCTCCACCTCTCAAATAGAGGGGGAAACAAGGGAGGGTACCAGGACCAAACAGATATATGATCACTAATAGTAAGCTAGAGGACCACCTACTCTAGCAGCCTGGGGGCTGATGGTGGGGGATATGGGCTGCAGGAAGGGAACGAGGGTGGGGGGAGGACAAATTTGGTGATGGTTATTCCCCTGATTCAATGTTAATATGTACCTAAAATACTACTGTGAAAGATATGTAAGCCAATATGATCAAAACAAAAATTAAAAAAAAAGTTACAAATATATTTTAAAAATCCAACAACAGAAACAAATTAATTTGAAATTTAAAAGTATTGCATTATATACCTCCAAATATAGAATACAAAACAGGCATAAACATGGAAGATTAGACAATTCTAAAACCATATTTAGAAACCTAACGAGGTGCTTTTATTGTCAATTGTTGAAAATTTAAAGAATAAGAATATTAAAGTTCAATAAGAATTTGTCTTGTTTTATGAAAAAATATCACTTATTATTATTTCATCTATTACACTATATTAAAAACTAAATTGATTGGTGCTATTTTTAGGAAAACAAGTTATCATAATTGATACTAGAAAAAGTAAAAATTGAATTATACCATTTCTCTTGAAAAATGGAGAAAATTTTATCCAATTGTTCACTAACGTAAATTAAAAAAAAGACATTATTTGGGATGTTATATTATTAAAAATTACATCCTATCACAGATGAATGAATACATAATACATAAGGAACTCATAAATAAACAAGAACAGTGATCTATAATGCAACACAAAATATTAAAAAGAAAAAAGTTATTACTCAATAACTGACATGTTTTTATAATATCATGAACCTCACTGAAAATAAAACTGTTGTTTAAAAAGATAACGATAAACATTTTCAACTTTTCTAGTCACCAAATCATATTGACTGGTAATATTGGTAATAATTTCTGAGGAGGTAGTCTGTATTAGATACTTACAGAAGTTAAACAGAAAAAACACAAAAACTTATGAAAGTGACTTTAGATATAGCTAGCAAAATTTAAAATGCATAGAATTTTGATCTAAAAATGCACTTCTGGGAAATTACCCTAGAGATATCATGTATATGTAATAGCAAAAAACTGGAAACAACTTAACATTCATCAATGTGAACCTGATTAAAGTATACATCTTTGTCTTTAACTGTTTCATTAAAAAATAAATATATTTAGAAAGATATAGTTTATCACTTTCTCATATTTCATAACTACATATTACTCAACAATTAATTAAGCAAATTATTAAAAGAAACTGACATTGAGCAGTCTTTGAACTGAACACACATAGGCTTGTGTGCTCAAAAATAGGGGAATACAGAGGCAGGAATATAGGAAGAAATACTTTCTGGCAAGACTGGAGCTCTTCAGGAATATAACAGTCTCTGTATTCATAGGATGCTGTTACTTAAGTCCTCCCTTTGGGATTCCATCTACATCTGAAGATGATATATCATGTGGGTTAATTATGTTTTTTAACAGAACTGGCAATGATATGTGTTTTCATTCCTAACATTCTGCATTTAGATAACCCCTGAGAGCATTTTAAAAACTGACTGTTAATAAACCACTAGACTCACTAGAGAAATTAATGCAACAAATTCTGAGAACAGAAACGAATCAATGTGAAAAAAAAAGTCACAGTAAGATAAAATTTTAACTGTGTCCTACTAAATTGTTTGTAAATAATTTCATATAACTTAGTTGAGTATAAGAGTGCAAGAGTTCCTAAAATAATGAATCAAAAAAGACCGATAGTCTAATGAAGAAACTGGGTGCTGAGAGCTCCTAGGATATACCAACTGGGCCTTGAGATTACATAAACAGGGATCCATGATAGGAGACAAGGAGAAAATCAGTAAGACTGGGAATGAATTACAAGATGGAAACAAGATTTCAAGGGGGTTAGAGTCAAAAAACTTGAAAAACATGTTAATGTAAACCTTTCCAAGAATGTAAAGCATTTCTTTTGTATTCCAAATTGCTGGTATTTTGTGGGTGAGCCAGAAATAGGATTTACAATGAAATTATCTTAATTACATTAGAATGGTGTCAATTAAAGGTTAAGAAAAGCTAATAAAAATTAGCTTCCCATGGAGATATATCTTGGTATTGAAAAATTTGCCAGAGCCCATGCTTCATGCATTTATTTCTGTTTCATCATGCTCTCACTATAACTGCCATTAAACTGCTAAGGAGAGAAAGGAGAAAGATCATTATATGCCCAAGATTAAAGTTTCAGAAAATTATCAGTATTTTCTTGGTGTCAATATTCTGATAATTTATCTGTTTTGCCATATATGGAATCAAGGAACTCCTCACTTAAACAGAGTGCTTTATCTTTTTGAATAGCATACATGCTCTCCTTTAGGATCATAAAACATATGATAACCACATAAAGGATTCAGCAAAAGAACATGTCATCAAAACAGCTTTGCTATTTTCATCAAAATACTCTGCCAAGAGATCTTGTGAATATAGTTAGTCCCAAGCTGCTTTCAGGATATAAACCAGACAGCTGTTTGTCTATGTTGTGTGCAGTTTCCTTCATCTTCATCTCATCTCATTCTTTCTTATTCCCCATTTTCCTTCAATATAAATCAAAATATCTGAGGGTCCAGGGTTCATGTCCCTGATAGGGTGCCAGATGAAGATAAATCCTCAAACCCCAATTCACAGGGGAGTGGATAGATGGGTCTGGAAACAAAGACAATTTAGGAAATAATCTACATGAAGCTGGGGAGATAAAAAACATCTCTAGGAACTTTAAACCACAAGCAAGCAGCAGAAATCTGAGACAGTCTTTATTGGGAAGAGTAGGACTATCCTCATGGATAGAGAATAGGTTGGGGTAGAAAGTCTATCCAGAGGTTCTTCCCACCCAGTTGGGACAAACACATGTAAAGAAGACATCTTTGAGTAGAGTGAACATTGGTTACTCCAACAACTCCTGTTTGTGTTTTCACTAAATGTAGAAATATAAGATAAGCCAGAATTCTAGCACCTGCTGCACCAAGTAACATCCACTAGAGAATTGAGCTTACTTCCTGCTCTCTATGAAGTGACAACTGGAGGGTTTCTATCTTCAGAAAGATGAAAAGCCTGGCATAGTCTTGCTGTGAGGATGTGGGAAATCTGTGGCAGTCTAGTGTTTCCTGAACTGATTTCTATTGCAAGCATGTTGCTGGGTGTATGCTCATGCTGTCATTAGAAATCATTTCAGGTGAAAATATCAACCTTATTTACAACCTCAGTTTTAGGTTTTTCAATTAATTTTCTTCTCTTTAAAATTAATCTCACACGGGATAGGGTGGAGAATCATATGCAGAATATATTTATGACCAAAGGACTAAATAATTATTTCTACCCTTTCAAAGAATTGTTTTTAATGTTACAAATATATTATAAAGGTCATTATTCCTTTGCAGATAGATAAAAGCCTCTGTGATTTAGGGGCATTTTTTTATTTTACACTGAAACTATTTAAAAAGGCTTATGCCACAAATATTTAAACTTGTAATATGACTATCTCATATCATTATGTGTTTTATTTCTGCTACTACATCTGCTTTAGGTTGTTGGGTGAGTTTTATTTTCAATATTATCAACAATGATATAACTGTTGAGTGAAAAAAGTCTATGAGAATGAAGCCTATTACTATTAATACATATCAGAAAAGTTAAAATGATTAGTGAAAATGGTTGGAGTTGAATCCTTTAAAATTTCAGATAAGAACTGGAGTGATACACCAAAAAAGGTACTTTTTTACTGCATCCCACCTGGGTTTGATCCCTGGTACCCCAGATGGTCATCCAAGCCACCTAGAAGTGATTTCCTAAGCATAGAACAGAGTTAGCCCTAAACAGCACTAAGAGTACCCTTGCCCACCAAAAAAGGGAAAAATAAAATATATTTAATATACCAGTCTATTGTAGCAAAACTTGAAAGAAACTTTGTAGAAAGAGCAATATAACTCAGAGATGATAGATAATACTATTATTAAATGCAATCTGAATAGTTTAAATTTTTGGAAATCTCTTAAATATGTTTCTAATAAGTTTTTTTCAGAGAGGGAGAATAATATTAAAGTTACTAAAATAAACAACCTAATAAATTTAACTGTCTTTTATGAATATTTGGAGAAATTGAGTGAATCATGATACCTATGACAACAGTGGGCCATAAATAATATAGGTATCAAGACTGTGTTGGCCAGATAAAAGACAAGACCCCTGTATTCTTTATTTAGCCCTGCCATTATGTGTTAGCAGAGGAGAAAGGGGTCAGAGAGTCAGTAGTACCTTTGACATCTATGTTCTTGCTCTTCTCCAGAGTACTTTATTGTTTTGAACATTAAAATAATTCTTAGGAAGGTCATCAGTATCACTCCTATAATACTATCCAAAGTGACCAAATTGCATTTTTCACATCTAATTAGCAAGACACTTAAAAAAAAGTATCACTCCTTTGACTTCCAGGACTACATACTATCTTTATTTTCTTCTTATTTTCTAACTTCCTATTTGCAATCTCCCTCATACAACTATTTCAACTCTTTACCTCTAATATTGAAACAATAGTTACTCAGCCTTTGATTCTTTCTTGTAATCTGCTCCCACATACTCATTGATTGCATACAAAAACCCACTGGTTTAAATATCATCTTAAATTATATTTTCCGCAATACTTTCTCTAGTTCTGGCATCTCTTCTGTAGATTAGAACGTTTAATGCTACTGCACTGTTGATACGTTTGCTTGACCATGTTATAGGTATTTCATCCTAAATTCATGGTACTCGTATCCACTGAGTTCCCATTAGCACAAAATAATTCTAATTTTTCTTCTGCTTATGGCCAACAACTTAAGGCGAGCAAAAAAGAAAAAGCTTTTATTTCTTTCCACATACAACTTTCTCGTATATCTTGTTGATTTCAAAATCTATCTCCACCAAACATATTTTTGCCAACTCTTACCGAAGTATCTATGTACAGCATTCACCATACTTCTTCTAGACCCAACAATAGATTCATTTAGCCCTTTCTTCTACCACTCATTTCTCCTTAAGGTCTGTTTTTAAATCAATAAGATATTTCTTTTACAATATACAACTATTCAGATCATTTTTCTCTTAGACTCTCCACTGCTTTTCTAGTTAATTACCAATAAACTCATAATTTTACTTTTTTTTTTAGAAAAAAAAGCAACTGTGACATCCTATATTATTCTAATAGCAGAAAACAATGCGTTTTCAAGGTTTTGTTTCATTTAATGATCTCATTCACCTCATTCAGCCAAGTCTTGACCAAGACTGCCTCCTTGGTTAAGACATACAAAATAGATTTTTTACCTCAGGGCTTCTGCTCTTGGGGTTCACACTCCTAAATTGCTATCACAATGTTACTTCAGACTTAACATTGAAAAGTTCATCCTGCAACTTGCTGTCTATACTGTCTTCATTTTCTCCGTAGTAATTTTTTAACATACCACAGATATAGTTAATCTATTTTCCTTATTGATTATTTCTGCCCACGTACAAGATTGGGTTGAAAACTGTTTCTAAGCGAATGGGTCACTGGACATTTATAAAACCATTTGTAGGCATTAGACTGCAGACAGGAAGGCAATGAGCAAACAAAAAACATATGTGTCTGCCTCATTGCATAACAGGGCCAGATTACATTATTCCCTAGAGAATTAAGTCCCACTGCTAGAATTTAAGTCTCAAAACATGACAATTTTTTATTGTTTTGTTCACTGATACAATCTGCAGTTTATATAAGATCATTAAAAATATAATGCCAAATACAAGTTTTTATCAACTAAATTTATGTAATCCCTAAGTATTTATTAAATTCAACTAGCTTTCTACTTAAAATAAAATTTCAATAATAATTATTCATACTTTTTATATACAATAAAGCTCCAAGCCTGCTATTTTGACCAAATGAAATTAAATTCAGTAATCTTTTTATAATTTTCTACTCAAGCATTTCAGTTAAGTTGATTTAGAGCAAATTAGAAAAGTAACAGCTTTGGACCATAATTTTCTTACTTCTAGAGTGATTACATTTGTTAATATTAAACATTAGTTACTTGATTCTTTATTACATTAAAGTTTCATTGTGAGTGATTTTTTATTTGAGAACACAAAAGTATTTGTGAAATCATATTATATTACATTATATTTCTGCCTGGTATTTAAACATTGCATTGACTATAATATTGACATCCTTGATTTAATTTTGTTGACTAGAGAAAAGTCAATCTTTCTCATTGTTTAGTTTCTTCTTTTGGAAAATCATGTTCTGCCTATTAGATTTATCTTTATCAATATTTTTTCACTTTTGTCACATAGCTGAACTATCATTTTAAAATAAATTTCCTTTAAATATCAGAAAAATTTACTATAGTGTTCAAAAACTTTTAAAATCAACATAGTATCTTAATGTCTTTAAAATATGGCATGCAGGGGCACGGGAGATAGCATGGAGGTAAGGCGTTTGCCTTTCATGCAAAAGGTCATTGGTTCAAATCCCGGTGCCCCATATGGTCCTCCGTGCCTGCCAGGAGCAATTTCTGAGCATGGAGCCAGGAGTAACCCCTGAGCATGCTGGGTGTGACCCAAAAACCAAAAAAAAAAAAAAAAATATGGCATGCAAGTTTAAGAAATTAATCCTGAAGATATTAACTAATTAAAAAATGTTGACAATGTGTAATTGATAAAAACAGCTTATAAGGGGCCAGAGTGGTGACACATAGCCGTAAGGCATCTATCTGCCTTGCATGCTAAGCCTACTTCAGACCTCGGTTCCATCCTCCGGGTCTCATGTGGTCCCCCAAGCCAGGAGCGATTTCTGAGCACATAGCCAGGAGTAAACCCTGAGCGTCACCGGTGTGGCCAAAAGAACAAAACAAAGCAAAAAAAATACTTAAGCATTTTTAAATAAAGATTTCTATAGAAAGTATTTTATGGCCATACTGAGAAAAAGTGAAATTGTAGAATCAATATTTGCATTTCATTATTTCCTCATTATACCAGGCACACTTTAGCTAGTTTTCATTTTTATTTATTCCGTATTTTCTTTACTCCAATTAATTGACATTGTATTATTAATTCAAATAATATGCGTATCCAAAAAATAAAGTATTCTCATAGACATATACACATGCTTGAACAGGGGTTTTGTTTGTTTGTTTTAGTTTTGGGGTCACACTTTGTGATGTTCTGGTTTTATTCCATGCAAGAATTGGGGAGTCATATGTGATACTGAGATTCGACTTTGGTTTGCTGCATATTTCTCCAGTACTCTTAAGCAGATTTTGTTAATTTATTTTATTAATGTCTTTATTTAAACACATTGATTACAAATATGATTGTAGTTGGGTTTCAGTCATGTAAAGAACACCAGATTTTGTTAATTATTTTATTTAACACTGTGGTTACAAAGTTGTTCATCACTGAGTTTCAGTTACACAATGTATGCACCCTTCACCAGTGCCCATATCCCATCACTAATTTCCCGAACTTCCTGCTGTCTCCTATCTCTAAGACCAGCATTTTGCTTCTTTTTTCATTTTCTCTCTCTCTCATACTACCCCTTCCTCTCTCTCATTTTGCAGTAGGAATTTTTTTTCTTCAAAAGTATATTTAATGCAGGAATTTTTCCTGGCAGAAAAATGCACCATCTTCCTCTACTAAGCTCTAACAGAAAAAGATGGCCAACAACTCTTCCAAGGTAGTCTGGTCCATATTGAAAACTATGGTCTTCTCTGGAGAGATAGCATAGCATTAGGACATGCAGTAGACCTGGAACAGACCAGGATTCAATACCTGGCATCCACATTGTCCTCTGAGCCTGCCAGAAGCAATTTCTGAGAGCAGAGTCAAGAGTAACTCCTGAGTGTGGCCCAAAAACTGATCAAACAATCAATCAATAAATCAACCACTAAAGGAGAAAAGAAAACCATTGCCTCCTCAGAATGGGTAGAGTCATATTCCCCTTTCTTCTGCAGGTACATCAATTCACAGCCACACCCGACACCCTCCAACAGAAACGACCCAGCTCCCAGATTGAATTCAAATAATGAAAGCAGTTGAATCTACTCAACTGAGACTAGACAATGACTGGAAACTGAGGTATTGTTGAAGTGCGTTTGAGCGCAGATCCATACATACTCCTCTCAGTAATGAAAACCCAGCAGTTTCTACTCATACCTGTCATTTTCCCAGCAGAAAAATGGCCCAGCTGCACAACTAAGCTCCTTAATAAAATGAAGGTGCTATACACTATTCAGGTATTCTGGTCTGGGGTGAAAACTTTGGACCATTCTCTGAATGAAAGTGGGAAGATTCCCCTTTCTGACTGAACATACAGCAGTCCACAGCATCCCCAAACACTCCCCTACAGAAAAGATTCACAATTTAACCTTATCGAAAGGCCACGCCAAATTTATCCTGTACCACCCAGCTTCAAGTGGCCACACAGCACCTCAAAATGTCATAGTAGTGTTATCCCAGTAGTCTCACCGCTATTCTGATGGAAAAGATTTGTATGAAATACCACAGATCTTATTGAGCCTAAATTATAACATGGAAGTTCTTAACTAATTCAAACCATAGCCCAGTAAATTATTAAACAATGACTTTAGTAACACCATTGAGAGATCTAACATTTTTTACAAATTGAATCTTATTGATCTAAGTCTTGATAATTCTATTTGCCATTATTATTTTAAGCTCCTAATAAAATTTTTATCTAAGCACCATAATTACAAATGTATTCGTAGTTGGGTTTCAGTCATAAAAAGAATGCCCCTTCCCGTTCACCAGTGCAACATTCCCACTACCTATCCCTCCTGTGTGCCCCCAAGCCCCCTGCCTATATTTGAGACAAACATTCTACTTTCGTAACAAAATAAAATGAGGTAAAATTTTTTCTTTTTGTATCTGCAAGGGTGTAACCTAGGGTGGTAGGTTAGAAACTTGTGAAAGAATATCATACTGGCTGAGGGATTTGTGTTTTCACATTTAATGCTTGAAACAACTGTATTGTGAGCAGCCTGCTAAATCATGGTTTTATAACAAAAGTTAAAAAAACTAGTTTAATGCGGCTATATTTTCTGTTCTATGAAACTTCCCAGCATATAGAATGATAGTCTAAGAAAAAAAAAATAAAGAAAGATAGGCTAAGCTTTTTTGTAAGATCATATATAGAAGCAACATAACAGCTGCTTTAGAAGTTTAGTTTTTCTCAGACTCAAAATTGCTCTGGCCTTTATTTCAAAGAATTTCTGGGTGCCCACTTGCTTTCTACAGATCAGAGAAATCCAGCATCATGCTTATTTTTAAGCCCCTTGTTCAAGATGAACTTAGGTTATTTCATCTGAAACATGTTTAGAGAGATTGTGTGTAATCCATCTCAATTGAAAGGATGATGTTGCTATATTTTCTCCTGGTCATGATATACAAAATAAATAACTCAGTTCCTAAATTTTTTAAAAGAGAAAATAAAATACAAGTATCATACACATTTATCTGAAAAATGATCTTGGTTCACAACATTATATTTTATATCTACTTTATATTTGTATTTCAACTAATAATAAAAAAGTACTCCAAGTAAAAATGTTCATCTATCATTTGTACTTTTCTTTCCTCAGTTAAAGTATAAAATGTTTGCATGAATAAAGAGTTGTCAGAATAGATTGTTCTTCAGTCTCTTGTGGGAGCTCTTCATCTAAATCATATCAAATGAAGATGTCATTAAAATCTTTGAGCTATCAAGCAAAGAGCTTAGTGGAATATAGACATCCAAAATTCACAAATAGTAAAGGAGATTAATAGCTTTAGAGGTGATGTGAAGGAGTAGTTACCAGAAAAAAATGTTCTTTTTATCACTACTTAAAGTTATTTATCTTTATATATTTTTTCTTTCTTTTATCTCCCTTCTCTGTTCTTTTTTCTTTCTTTCCCATTTTCACTTTCTTCCCTCACTTCCTTTCATTCATCCATACCAGAGATTTTCCTGATTAATAGAAGCAAAGTTCTACAGTGATCAAAACCAGAATAAGAACATATCTAAAAGATATATTTAAAATTCAGTCCCTAAAGAAATGCATAAATAAAAATAAAAATAAGGACTGTAGAGATAGCATGAAGGTAAGGCATTTGCCTTGCATGCAGAAGGACGGTGGTTTGATTCTCGGTATCCCATATGGTCTCCCGTGTCTTCCTGGGGCGATTTCTGAGCATAGAGCCAAGCATAACCCCTGAGTGTTGCCAGATGTGACCCAAAAACCAAATAAAATAAAATAAAATAAAAATCTGTCATACACAAAAAAATCAGTCACTCAGAAAAGAATCAATAATCCTTAAATTCTGCTGTCTAATCCAGTCTTTCTAGAAAATAGTATGGATATTCCTTAAAAAACTGGAAATTGAGCTCCCAATATGATCCACTACTAGGGATATAACTGAGGACCAAAAAAACAGAATACAACAATGTCCTCTACATTCCTATTTTCAGAGCAGCACTATTTACAATAGCCAAAATCTGGAAACCACCCAGATGCCCAATAACAGATGATTGGCTAAAGAAAGCGTGGTCCACTCTGGAATACTATGAGCTGTTAGAAAAAAAATGAAGTCAAAACATTTGCCTATGAATGAGTAGATATGGATACTATTATGTTGAGTGAAATAAGTCAGAGATATAAATTTAAATACAGAATAGTCTCATGTATTTGTCGGATTTAAGAAAATATAAAAGACAATATAGTATTAATACTCCAGAGACAATAGAGATGAGGGTCAGAAAGACTAGCCAATGATATGAAGTTTACCACAAAGAGTAGTAAGTGCAGTTAGAGAAATAACTACATTAACAACTACCATTCTAATGATAGAGAGAGAAATACAATGTCTGTCTCAAAGACAAGCAGGAAATAGAGGAAGAGGAAAATGGTGAACAAGGTGGTGGGAAAGTTGTATTGGTGAAAGTAGATGTGCATTTTATGGTTGAAACTCAATTACAAACATGCTCATAACTATAGTGCTTAAATAAATGCCAGGTGTGACCCCAAAACCAAAAAAAAAGAAAAAAAAGAAAAGAAAATAACTGCAAAGGGTTAGAAACAAATAAAATCCCTAAATTCCTATGAAATCATCATACATTGAATTAATTGTGACAGCTATAAGTTTGTTTTTGCTTTGTTTTGTTTTGTTTTGTTTTGTTTTTGGTCACAATCGGTGGCACTCAGGGGTTACTACTGGCTATGCGCTCAGAAATCTCTCCTGGTTTGGGGGACCATATGGAATGTTGGGGGATCAAACTGATATCCATCCTAAGCTAGCACCACCACTCCGGCCCCTATTATTTATGTATTTTAGTAACTAAAACTCATTCATATTATTACTGAAAAATGCTAATTTACATTATATGGTAAATTATACCAAGAAGAAAATAATGCCTCAGTTTATAGAAAGAAATAGTAAAGAATTAAGTCAATAGTAATACAAATCTCTGTAAAGCTATCATGCTCTTTCTTAGTGCAGAGTCATTAGAGAAACCTTCAAATAGGGGAAAAGACAACTGAAAGTACAATGACATACATTTCTTGGACAGAACAATCAGTACACTTGAGAGACATGTGATAACAGCATAAAGAAAAACTTAAGCAACAATTTCCTGTTTTGACTTTTAGTGCTTTTGAGGAAACACTTGCTCAAAATTAAAATAAAATCTTGGAGCAAGAGGTCAAAAACCATGCCAGCTTCTTTGTCATTGAATTAGAACAAAACCTTCATGCATACTTGAAAGAGAAAAATTTAGTTTTTCAGTTTACTTCTCTTAAGAGAGAAATTGTGGGACCAAAGTGATAGCACAGCAGTAGGGCATTTGCCATGCATGCAGCTGACCCGGTTTCGATCCCCAGCATTCCATATGGTCCCTCAGTCTGCCTGGAGTAATTTCTGAGTGCATAGCTACGAACAACTCCTGAGTCACAATGGGTGAGGCCCAAAAACGAAAAGAAATGAGAGAGAATTGTGTTTGAGTGTGTCTATGTACTGAAAGTATAAATAGGATATAAGTACATTTAATTTTCTCCATTAATTTAGAAAGAAGCAATATTAGTAGAACCATTTGCAACTTCAACTAGTAGTCAGATAATTTAATCTCAATAACATTATGTCTACATAAGAGATTTTATGTAGCAATACTAATCTTTAGAAAAGACACCAAGATTGACTTTATTAATCACAAGTTGAACTTTTATTACCCAAGGTATATATGTTAGCAAGCTAGTCTGACTGCTGACTGCCCATTTGCCAATCAGTTCCCTGTTAATGTAAGAGCTGGGTTATTCTCTGAATATTCTCTTCACTTTTCACCTTTCTCTTTGCTCATATATTTATTTTAAAGTTATCAATGATCTGGTATCCCATTTAATATATTTAGCTACTATTCACTCATTACATATTTTTTAGTATTGCTGTACTTCATTTCAGTCCATTTTAAGAGTAAAAGCATACATCCATAGTCTAATTTCTGTACTTTAATGTGAAATCATTTTGTACTATAACTGGAAATATTATTACTAGTCTAACTTTGAAGAGAAAGTTTGATTTTAAGATTTTATTGCAATATAAAAATAAGTTGTAAATTGTACATTTAACGTAAAACAAAGTTTTATATTTGCCTAAATGAGAGATTTTTTTTTATTTCTGATGATGTATAGATCCAATGATCCCATCTTACTAAGATGTCTGTACATCTATGCTTTCTATGTTGGACTAAGACTATCATTCTTTGCTTTTATCAGTTCTAATTATGGGAAATTGCTTGTGTATGTCTTCACACAGTTCACCACAGTTTGAGAATATACATTATGCTGAGATATAGAATATCTTGGAGTACATTTCTATGCTTTCTCTACCTGTGTGATTTTAGACAATCTTCTTTATTTATTCTTTATTGCTTATTTCTCTTCTGTAAAATGAATAATGTAAGTCTCATTTAAACTGGGCCTGAGAGATAGCACAGCGATAGGGCATTTGTCTTGCATGTGACCGACCCGGGATGGACCCAGGTATGGTCCCCGGAGCCTGCTAGGAGCGATTCTGAGTGCCTCCAGGTGTGGCCCAAAAAGTCAAAAAACAAAAACAAAAACAAAAAAAAACCTCATGTAAGTCATTTATATAAAAGTTATTTTTAATGAAAAGAGATAATTCATGTGATCTAAACAGAATAATGTCTAACCCTTTTGGAGGATATATATTGGATGGTTAAGCAAGAGTGCAGTAAGCTTTATAGTAGCAACCTATTATCAACCTAGTAAGCTTCACACAGAATAAACAATAATAAAAAGTTCCCAATCATATTATTGATTCTGGAAATACTAAGTTGATTGAACTTCAGTAGAAAATGTTTGTGCCCCATATGGCCCCCTGTGCCTGCCGGAAGCGATTTCTGAGCATGGAGCCAGGAGTAACCCCTGAGCACTGCTGGGTGTGACCCAAAAACAAAAAAAACAAAACAAAACCCAAACAAACAAACAAAAAAGAACATGACATGTGATAGCAATAGACCTTCATATGTTCATACAGATGTTAAGAGAACTATAAGAAAAATTCCCATCTTAAGAGTAGAAAGATAATATAGCAAGTAGGATGCTTGCCTTGCATGCAATCCACCCAGGTTTAATTCCTAGCATTCCATATGCTGTCCACATTTTACCTTCAGGAGTGCAGAGCCAGGGGTAATCTCTGAACATTGCCAGGTATAGCCAAAATAATAATTATAACAACAACAACAATAACAACAGCAATAACAAAAAGAAAGTTTCCATTTTTTCCCTGCCCACTCTCATCAGTTCTGTATAGGGGCTATTGCTCTAGATATTGGTCTATATTCCCATGTTCTGACATGGTGATGGCTTTTCTGGCTAAAAAAAAAAAAAAAGCCTGCCAGGAAAAGGTGATAGAGTTACTGACATCTGGGACATAGTTTGAATAGTTTGCAAGAGATTAAAATATTCATAGTAAAATTATGTAACCTGGGAGGAAATAGATAATCTTAATGTCTGAATTTCCATCTAAACTTGCACTATAGCCCAAGTTTTATCTGTGATGTATACAGATGTGAGTTTATTTAATAATATCAACGTTTTAGGAAAGTGTTTAATTGAGGAAGTTTGATATTAATCTTACATAAATATCAAACAAAAGTAGTATTAAACAGAAGTAAAAGGATAGGATTCATGTCAATATGATTACACGTTCAGATTCTGTACAGAGTTGGATCATAATCATTTATTTACTAGGTTTTTCATGATGTTGGCTCTGCATTCCTCTGACATCTGTCTGACACCAGCAGTTCTCTAGTCCCATCAAAGAAATACTGCACCAAGGGACCTCTCCTCCCACACAACCAGAAGAATAAGTTTTCTGTAAATTTACCAAGTACACGGTGTTCTTGTTTCTTTGCTGGACTCACACTAATAAGTGACCACAGGAAGCTGCAAGGCCATGCCCTCAGAAAAGCTCAGATACAGCTTGTGCTGTTGGTTAGCTGGCAGGGTTTGGGGACATGCTGAAACGAGAGTCTCGTTTTTTGCAAGAACTCATGCAGAGTAGTGAATATTTGGAAACATTAAAACTTGAGAAAATGAATAAACAACTGATTAAAGGTAATTGATGATTATTGTAAATTATTTGTCTCAGGTGGATTTTGTTTCATAACATTCCGTTTCTCTTTCCTCCTGAAAAACACAGCATGAATGAAAGGTAAAGGGAATAAAACATTTAATCAATCATCCAGGGACCAGGACTGAATTGCTTTCTGTTATATATTTGTTGCCAAGTTCACAGAATCAAGTTTGTTTTCAATTATTTGTAATATGCTTTCCCAGAAGAACTTATAATAGGCAGCTTAGGCACTGTTCCCTTTTTTTATTAATGACAAAAATACAACTGTTCCTTCTTAGCAAAAAAAAAAAATGAAAGAAAAGAAAAGGAGTTAAATTAGGAAAATTGTTATGAATGTTACTGTTGGACTTAACAGTTTTGGTTTGCTGGTTTTCATTCTAAACTGGCTCCAACAAAAATAATGTCAGTAAGTTTATTTTGTTTTCTCTTCCCACTAGATATCTTTATTTATGCACTTTTCCAAATAGCAAAAATAAAAACTAGCATAAATTATTTTTAGAGATAGTTTTAAATAATGAAATTACAAAATCTTTAAATTAGCAAGTTTCCTTATAGTTATATTACAGTCATATGTCTATAAAATTTGTTTTTTGGGAAAATTAACATATTAGGAGATATTTAATGTCCATCTTAGAATATTTTCATTTTTTCCATATCTAATGTTCTCTTCCTTGCATAAACTCCACTTTCCAGTTTCCCCAGTTTCCCACCACTACTTTGTCATCTTCATAAACTTTTATTTTGATGAGGTATTAACTAAAGGCAATTATAGAATTTTTCCTTATTGTATGGTTAGGTAGAACAGTATTTTAAGAATCAAAAGAATTAGGAAATATTCATATACATAAGCTTATTATTTAAAAGGAAAATGACACTGGCACTTAATTGTCTAAACTCAATTATCTTACTTCATATTGAAGACAAAGACCATGAACAAAGAATCATCTTTATACAAAGTGAGTTGGGATATGTATTTTTAGGTAGATGTCTTGAAAAAATCTTATACCTAAACTGACATTACTATGAAATAGAGTATTTTTTTAGGTTTTCTGAAAATAAGGTCAATATTACTCTCTTTTCTTTCAGTACTGATATTTCACCATTTCAGCTTTAATACCATTTTCTTAGTATGTTTAAACTCTTCCACA
The DNA here is from genome assembly GCA_004027635.1 of Crocidura indochinensis. NCBI lineage: Eukaryota > Metazoa > Chordata > Mammalia > Eulipotyphla > Soricidae > Crocidura > Crocidura indochinensis. The sequence goes on along the minus strand of PVKC010004892.1, from coordinate 848 downwards.
AAATAATTTCATGAACTACCTATGCTCAAATAATGCACTCCAGCTGAAATAATCTACTCTCTTAACTGACAGATCAAATCCTGTGCTTCTTTGTCTGAGTCTTTAAAAAATGTTATTTAAAAAAAATAAAACATAACTTTCTATTTTAATTACCACCTATTTTGCTCTTAATTTCTTGTCTAATATAATCTACTCCATATTTTCTTCCAATGGTATATTTAAGAAATAGCATAATTTTATTGATAAATAAAAGCACTATTTTTAAAATAAAGCAATCAAGTTGCATAATAAACAAAAAAAGAAAACATGCACTACTAATCCCATTTCTTGAAATAAAAATGGAAATATGTATGCAGGTCATGAGCCAAGTGAACAATTTTTAATTAAGAATCTAGTATTTGACTCTCGGCCGACTGGGGCCTGGGCCTCTGGCAGACCTCCGTATGTGCCGGGGCCCTCTAAGCCCACTCAGGGTAGGTGGGTAGGGACTGGGTCCCCCTGTCCTCCTCTCCCCTTTCCTCCGGGTCTCCTGGTGGGATCCTTGGAGGAGCTTATGGGCACCCTGGGTTTTCCCCACTTCCAAGCCGGCTCCTTCCTGGGAACAGGAGTCTAGGCCAACAAGTGTCTTCTCAGACCTCCGTACTTGTCAGAGTCCTTTTTACACTTGTCGAAGCTTAAGGGGGGGTGGCAGATAGCTGTTCAAGTGTACTCATGCTGTCACTGGCATTTTCATACCAGTCTATATGTCCCGAACCGCACGGGACATATACCCCTCAAAACATCAGTACCCCACATTTACACTTATTAACTTCAGTACCATATGCTTCTATTCATAGACCAACTTGGAT
>PVKC010004891.1:0-34557 GCA_004027635.1 Crocidura indochinensis | reverse complement strand
TCTGACCTCCAAGCTGGCAAAAGGTCCAAGACAAAAGAGCCCCTCTCCTCTGGGTCAGAGCCCTTAAGTACCTTTCCCAGACCCCTCCCATGAACTGGGTCGGGTCTGCAGGTAAAGTTACAGGTCATATCCGCCCAAGACCCCTCCCATCAATAGGTGGGTCTCAGGTAGATTAACTTAAATCCAGGGTGGGGTTACATTATTCTAGTGTACAGACTTTGATCACTTTCATAAAGTAAACTAAGATTTTTTAATATGATTGCTTTATTTAAGCACCATGGTTACAGAAATATTCATAGCTGATTTCATTAACAGAATGTACACCAACCTTCTCCAGTGCAACTTTCCCACCACCAATATCCCACATTTTTTTTTGCTCCCACCCTTACCTATCTCTGGTCTAATCATTTTACTTCTCTCTCACTATTTCTCTCTCCTTTCTGACACTGTGGTTTGCACTATTGTTAGTGAGGGAGTGTGGTGCATGTTACAGTATACCATTTCAGCACAGAGTTCTTATCCAGGGTGATTAGTTCCAATGATCATTGTCATGGTAGACTCTTTTCTTTTTTTTTTTTTTTGGGGGGGGTTTTGGGCCACACCCAGTGACGCTCAGGGGTTACTCCTGGCTATGCGCTCAGAAGTCGCCCCTGGCCTGGGGGACCATATGGGGCACGGGGGATCGAACCGTGGTCCGTCCAAGGATAGCGCGGTAAGGCAGGCACCTTACCTTCAGCGCCACCACCCGGCCCCTACTTTTTTTTTGGGGGGGTGGCTAGACTCTTTTCTAATCTAACTGCACTCATGTATCTTTGTGGCAAGCTTTCTGTCATGGACTGGTAGGATAACCATCTCTATTATTTCTGGATATTATTATTATACTGTCTTTTAATTGTCTAATTTCCCATAGATGAGTGAAACTATTTTATGTCTATTCTATCCCTCTGACTCAGTTCACTTAGAATAATAATTACCATGTTCATCCATGTATAAGAAATCTTCATGACTTCATATTTCCTAACAACTGCATAGTATTCCATTCAATCACTCATCTGTTGTTGGGCACCTGGGCTGTTTTCATATTTTGGCTATTGTAAATAGTTCTTTGATGAGCATAGGACTGCAGAGGACATTTTTATATTGTGTTTTGTATTCCTAGAGTATTTCACTATGGGTTGTATTGTGAGATCATATGGGAACTCAATTTCCAGTTATTATTAGGAATATCTAATGGCTGGATTGGATGGTATTTCCACCAGCATTGAATAAGAGTCTCTTTCTGCCCACACCAGCACTGGTTGTTCTTTAGGATGTGTGCCAGTCTCTGTCACACTTCAATTTTAAAATGTCACTATCAGTTGCTAATTTTGTGTACCACCAATGTTGTCACATTTGTACAGAACTTTTTCAAAAGTAAAGTCAATGAACATTTGAATGGCTGATTTAATTACAGCAAAATGTTGATATAAACAATTGATATAGAATGTATGTAAAATTTTTCTGTTCATAACTAGATTGGATAATATAGTGCATAAATATTTCTTAAACCAATTTCTTATCCCCTAATAGAAAGTACTTTAAGTTCCTAAAAAGTTGAGATTCATATTATTATATAGTTCATCAAAATTAATATGACAATTGTAATAGCTTTGCAAAATAAGCAATTCATATGTTTAATTTCAATAGTTTTCCCAAAGTGCTTTGAGAAGTTATTATTATTGTTCCCCTTTTTGGATATAGAAACTAAAGAATAAGACATTCATAGTCTTCTAGTCTGTTATTTCTAAAGAGATGATCTTTGAGAACCTGAGTGATAACACAGTGGTAGGGTGTTTTTGCACAAGACCAACTGAGGAAGAACCTAAGTTTGATTCAAAGCATCCCATATGGTCTTCTGAGAGTGCCAGGAATTAGCAATCTGGTCCATTTGTGAGGAAAATTTACAGTGATAGTAGGAAGGGCTCTGACTCATTGTATATCTGAAATTCAACTATGAAGGATTCTGTAGATTATAATTGTTTCAATAAAATAATTTTTAAAGTGATCATCTTTATCCATCACATGATATTAATCTTTGTGCTAACAGTACCTTATGCCTTAAAAGTCAACAATGAGGGGCCCGGGAGATGGCATAGAGATAAGGTGTTTACCTTTCATGCAAAAGGTCATCGGTTCAAATCCCAGTGCCCCATATGGTCCCCCGTGCCTGCCAGGAGCAATTTCTGAGCATGGAGCCAGGAGTAACCCCTGAGCACTGCCGGGTGTGACCCAAAAACAAAACAAAACAAAAAAAGTCAACAATGAAAGCCTGGTCTGGTCTCAATTATAAATATTAGTTAATTGTATTAAAATGTATATTGAGGGCAGGGAGATAGTATAATGGGTTAGGTGTTTGCCTTCCAGGTCTCCAACAAAGTTGACTCCTTAGAAGTTCATATGATCCCACTGCTAAAAGTCATCTCTGAGCACAGAGTGAGCAATAAATCCTGAGAGCCACCATAATTTTTTTAAAAATTATATTTTATTATAATTATGATCTGAGGCTTTGTGTGTGCATAGATAAAAGTATAAAAGTTAAGTACTCTTCTTATTTTATCAATATCTACCTGTATTCAGTCTGTTCATTATTATAACTAGCTCTACATCCCACATTGCTTTTTTCCTGGAAAGTGTCAGCATCTCCTATGTCTTCCACAAAACCAGGTGATGTATTAATTAAAACATAGATAAGTTATTAAGTAATATGACTAAATTATGTGGGATACTGCTTGTTTTCACAAATAGAGGAGTAACAAAGAGCATACATAAAGGAGGTAAATTATATGACTTTAGTTCTTCTGTCCAATATCTTTGTAGTTTCCTTTTAGTCTAATAATTTTGATTTATGTTTTTCCTTGATATAAATATATGTGTACACACAATTTCTCATTGCAATACTTTTTACACGGCCCCTGTTCAAATTTATTTTTTTAGGAATCTCTTTTTGATCACTCCTTATTACATTCTTAGCAGTTTCCTTTATATAACATTCACTTCCATGTAATTATTTACATACTCACAGGTGAAAGAGATGTCAAATTCTTAAAAGTGTTCAAGTTCTTTGTAATTGTTGAGTAATAATTTTATGTAATATTTAAAATTAAAATGTCCTATAATTTGATTCTATAAATGGCAGTCAAGAGTTTTCTTTTTATTTTTTATTTTATATGTTTATTATAAATATACATTATTTACAACATTTATATAACATACAATACAAAATACAACAATTTTCTCTATTACAATATAGAAAACTTTATATTCGCAACTAAAATAGTAAAGCCACAATTAAAATTTATAGAGGATTTCATTATTTTAATTTATTTTTATGAACACTGTGATTAAAATATAAGGAATATAGTTTGGTTTTAGTCATACAAATAAAAATCCCCTTCACGAGTGCAAAATTCCCAACACCAATGCCCTCCTCCCTTCTCATCCCATCCCTTGCCTATATTCAAGACAGGCATTCTACTTCTCCTACTCATTAATATTGTTATGGTAGTTGTTAGTGTAGTTATTTTTCTAACTGTTCACACCACTCCATGTGGTAAGCTTCCCATCGTGAGCTGATCCTTCTGACCCTCATCTCTGGGGATTATAACAATGATGTCTTTTACTTATCTTAAAACCCATAGATCAGTGAGATTATTCTATGTCTCTCTCTTCCCTCTGGCTTACTTCAATCAGCATAATGGATTCCACCTACATCCTTGTATAGGAAACTTTCTTTACTTCAACTCTGCTTATGGCTGCATAATATTCCATTGAGTATATGTACAAGAGTTTCTTTAGCCAATCATCTGTTGAAGTGCATCTTGGTTGTTTCCAGAGTATATCTATTGTAAATAACGGTGCAATGAATATAGGTGTGAGGAAGGAATTTTTTTGTGTTGTGTTTTTGTGTTCCTAGGGTATATCCCTAGGAGTGGTATGGGTGGATCATATGGGAGCTTTTTTGAAGAATCTCCATATTGTTTTTCATGAAGGCATTCTCACCAGCAATGAATAGAAGTTTCTTTCTCTCCACATCCCCACCAGAACTGTTTGTTCTTGATCTTTGTGACGTGTGCCAGTCTCTGTGGCATGAAATGGTACCTCATTGTTTTGATTTGCATCTCCCTGATGCTTAGTGACATTTTTCATGTGCCATTTGTATTTTTGCTTTTTTTTTTTTTTGGTCTTTGGGCCACACCCATTTGACGCTCAGGGGTTACTCCTGGCTATGAGCTCAGAAATTGCCCCTGGCTTGAGGGGACCATATGGGACGCTGGGAGATCGAACTGTGGTCTGTCCTACGCTAGCGCTTGCAAGGTAGACACCTTACCTCTAGCGCCACCTTCCCAGCCCCTGTATTTGTCTTCGAGAAAGTTTCTGTTCATTTCTTCTCCCCAGTTTTATGGGGTTAGATATTTTTCCTTGTTATGTTCTGTCAGTAACATATATATTTTCAATATTAGCCCCTGGCTTGATTGGTATTCAGTGAATAGTTTCTCCCCATGCTGTGGTTGGGTTTTGTATCCTACAGACAATTTCCTTTGATGTACAAAAGCTTCTCAGTTTAGTATATTCCCATGTGTTCATCTCTGCTTCCACTTGTTTGGAGAGTGTTGTTTCCTCCTTAGAGATACCTTTAGTTTCAATGTCATGGAGTGCTTTACCTACGTGTTGTTCTATATACCTTATGGTTTAGGATATGATGTCAATGTCTTTAATCCATTTGGATTTGACCTTTATGCATGGTATCAGATAGGAGTCTGAGTCTCCTTTTTGCAAGTGGTTGTCAAGTTGTGCCAATACCACTTGTTGAAGAGGCTTTCCTTGTTCTATTTTGCATTTCTTGCCCCTTTAGCAAAGATTAATTGATTGTATATCTGGGGAACATTCTCTGAACACTTATTTATTCCACTAATCTATCCTTAGAAGGATTGCATTCAATCTGTACAATGCTTTGGGGATTGTTGACATTTTAATGATGTTAATTTTCCAAGTCCATGAGCAGGGTATATGTCTCCATCTCCTTATATTCTCTTTTATATTTTGAAGACGGGATTTATAGTTTTCTTTTTTTTTTTTTAGGTCCTTCACACTTTTTGTTGACTCTAAGATATTTGAATTTGTGCTACACTAATGTGAATGGGATTGTTTTTAATGTCCATTTCTTCTCTATCATTATAAGTGACCATTAATTTTTGCTTTTTAATTTTGTAACCTGCCACTGAGTTATCTGAATTTATTGTTTCTAGAAGATTTTTGGTTTAGGATTTATTAAATATAGTATCATGTCATCTGCAAACAGTGAGAACTGGACCTCTTCCTTTCCTATCTGAATGCCCTTGATAACTTTTTCTTCCCTAATCACTATACAAGAACTTCCAACACTATGTTGAAGAGGAGTGGTGAGAGAGGGCAGCCTTGTCTTGTATCTATTCAGAATATTCTAAATATTTTAAAAATTAATAGTACATTTACATTTGTCTTGTTTATATCTGTATCCAAAGCATAACAAAAACTATGTAATTTATCTACACCTTATGATTGTACATTTAGATTCATTTGTTGGGGGAATCTTGGAAATTAGAGAGCTTGAGGTCTTTGGGAAAGGGAAAAGATATGCTGGTGATGGGCATGGTTTTGGATTTATGTGCAAGAAAAATCATCATTTATAGCATTGTAAACTGTAGATTCAATAAAAATAAATTTCTAAAAAATATTAGTTCTTCACACAAGCAGCAAAATACAAAGTTTTGTGTTTAGTTATATTTGTACTAATATATTTATAGAAATGAATTAGGAACATAAATGTACATTAGGAATAGCTTTGGTGTCTTATAAAGTAATTATGAAGATTATTCTATTTTATTTTATGCAGAGAATATGGGATGAAATCAACTTCCTAAATTTTCTAATCTTTCAAACACTGACCACCAGAGTAAAATAAAGAACAGAAAAAAGTAGAATAAAGAAAATTAAGAGTATTCAGAGTAGAATAAAGAAAAAATATTTCAAAATGTGGAGATAGTACCAAATATACTTTCCAAACAGCAACAAAACATAAAAAAATTGAAAAATTTAGTAGGAGATTTATTTATTTTTATTTATTTATGTATTTATTTTTGGATTTTGGGTCACACCTTACAGTGCTCAGGGGTTACTCCTGGCTCTATGCTCAGAAATTGCTCCTGGTAGGAGACCATATGGGATACCATGATTTGAACCACCGACCTTCTGCAGGCTAGGCAAATGCCTTACCTCCATCCTATCTTTCTGGCCCCTTAGTAGGAAATTTCTATCAGAGAGTTGCTGACATATGAGCACTAGCAAAAAGAAAATTGAGCTAATCTTTGGAAAAGACAGATAAATAGTCAACAGACACATGAAAAAGTATTTATCATCACTTACTATGAGGATTAATAAAATCAAGGTATTATCTCATACCAGTAATGTGGTTCATACTAAAACAGCAAAACAAAACAAACTGGAAGCTATCTATTGCAGAGAGATGTCAGTGGAAAAGTAGCTCTCATTCATTTCTGGTAGGATTGTTGTTTGGTTCATCCTCTATGGGAAAAATTATGGAGACTCCTCACAATAATAAGAAATGAGCTGCCATATGATTCAGTAATTCAACTTCTTAATATAAGCCTCCAAGATATAAAAATGCTCATTTAAAAATATATATACACCATTATTCATTGAAACACTTAGTATAACTTTGGATATATCATACATGCACTTTTCTATTGCAATATTTTTGCCACTTTCTATTCAAATTTAGTTTCTCTTAGGGATCTCTCCCTGAACTCTTCTTATTATATCATCCATATTATAGTTTTCCAGTCAGTCACTACCACTATCTTATTTGTTCTACTTTATGAAGTGCTAGAGATTTTAAATTTTAAAAATATACTTATCCTTCTCTAGCCCCCCAAAAAATGTTTTCTTTTTTTTTGGGGGGGGGTTCACATGCAGCAGTGCTCAGGGGTTACTCCTGGTTCCATGCTCAGAAATTGCTCCTGAAGGCACGGGGGACCATGTGGGGCACAGGGATTCGAACCAATGACCTTTTGCATGAGGCAAATGCCTTACCTCCATGCTATCTCCCGGGCCCCGCAAAAAAAATGTTTTCTAACCTACTATCTAAGAAAGGTTTCAGACTAAATGCCTTTTTCCAGATGTTGGATTTTAAGACAGTCAGTGCTCTTTGCCAAATCAACTATAACTGGATTGGGAGAAATTATTTCTTCCATGAAATATAAATAATTCATTACTTCAGAACAAGATCTTTGATAGAAATTTAAGACCAAAACTCTAGGGGAAATGTTTCTCCTAAAAGAAAACTCAATGTACACAGGAGGACTGATGTATCAAAGAAAATTATTCTGAAATATCAGTCAGTGAGGTGTCCCAAAACACTATATGCTATAATGAATCCCTAACCGCTGAGGAACTGCTATTTTCATGCTTTATTATTATACAAGCCTCTTTCTGGCATCTAGAGCTTATATACATTGTTTTCTCAAATCAGAAAAACTGCATTTTCTCTTACAAGAGCCACTTGGTCCTAATCTCATTGATTTTCTTCACTCAAATGGTAATCAGCTATTCTCAGGTTCTCATTCTGAACCCAATTCCATTATTTTAAAGCAGCTTATTTGATTGATTGATTGATTGATTGATTGAATTTTGGGCCACATCCGCAATGCTCAGGGATTACTCCTGGCTTTGTGTTCAGAAATTGCTCCTGGCAAACTTAGAGGATCATCTGGGATGCCAGTAATCAAACTGGGTTCATCCCAGGGCAGCTTCCTGCAAGATGAATGCCTTACCATTGTGCTATCTCTCTGGCCCTCAGATCCATCTTATTCTTAGAAAAAGTTCTATGAGTCTTAAATATTATTGAAAAAGTTTTGTTATTCACTATGGTCACAATAAAACTTATTTTAAAATAAAATAAAATAAAGTAAAATATATACACACAAATATGTACACACAAAGTAAAAAGAACAAAAGGAGTAGAAATATTTTAGAAAGGAATTGAAAAAAGGCAGAAAAAGTTCACCTTTGTACCACATGGCTGATAATGAGTTTCCTTATTGTTGATTATGATTGGCTTTTTATTTGAGACTTCAAACTTCTACAATTGGGCTCTAGATTTTTTTTTCAAACAAGTTGTTAAGGAACTTAAGTTCTGATCTTTAGTAAGTTCTGATCTTTAGTACTTGAGTCACATCTGAAGGTTTATTTTTAAGTCAGTGATAGGGTGTCCCTGATAACTACCACCTATTTTGATTTTTGTTGATTAATTGTCTAGATCCCTATAGCTCAGTATTCTTTGTACATCTCTACCTCCCATTTCTACATCACATTAAATACTTTCTGATTTTTAAAAGTCATTAAGTCTTTACTTGGATTAAACCAGTTTTAAGAACTATAGATGTTCTCTATTTTTTCTCTACCCCTCTTTTCCAGAGTTTTTCTGTTTGCCTCTACCTCAAAGGCTAACCAAACACTGGGAGGACATAATGCATTGGATCTAATAAATTATAACTGCTGAATATGCAGAGATATATCTCATATAATCAGTATATGCAACTGCATAATTACATATGCCATTTAGAACTGCTGGCACATTTTCTTACAAGCATAATTTGTCTTCCTGCAAATAATCAGAACCAGAAGCATTACATTTTGCAACACCCTGGGAAACCACTTGAATTATTCTGTAAAAGTCAAGAAGATATCAAGTGTCATCCTGGAATCAACTTTCACTGGATAAAGACCATGTTTGCACTGTCCTGATCACAGCAAGTTCTTTTTGTGTATTTTGGAAAATACATACATATGTTTACATTGTCTACAATTTTAAGCATATAATATCTATCTGTCCCCAAATTCAAAGTGTGAGCATATCTGAGCTAGTGCTTATTTCACCAGAGGTCATAGAAATCAGAATAAAATCATACTTTTTTTTAATTTTTAATTAAAAAATAGTGATTATACTTATATTTCTAGCTCTTTAACAAGTCTTTTAGCTTGAGTTAGCAATCTGGTACATTCAATTTATGTTCCTGTTTTAAATATTATGTTAGTCATCAAAATCAGTAGAATAGTTTATTTTCAATAATTATTTTATTTTTATTCAAGCTAATTTCTATTATATCATAATACCCATTATTTCAGTTTGCTTTCAGAAAGGAACCTAGATACTCAAGACCGGTTAGATGATACTTCATGGTGTATAAGACTCCTTTTACAATGCTCATTACCATATTACTTAGTATTTTATACTTGAAAATTATGATTGTTTTAAGAATGTTGTTTGTACAATCTAACTCAGGAAACCTTCCTTCAGTAAAGATTACCTTCTTCAATGATGATTTGCCTAGGAAATAAAAGAACTTCCCATCTGTCTCACCAGCTTTATATTTTTTAAGCATTCTGACCCATTCGACCTTGATCACTTTTTCAATTGCAAGATCAATCTTCACAGTCAATATGTGTGTGAGTGTATGTGTTGGCCACCTCTATGTCTAACTAGTGTCCATCTGTAATGTAAATAATGTCTGTCTATGTTTTATATACTCCTTCCCCCTGTTATATATGACCTTTATTCCCCACCCTCTGCTTACTATTTTGCAAATCTTTTTCCTCTTCTTTTGGCTCACTCACCCCTGATCTGTTATTTCTCCTTATTAAATCCTTTTTACCATAGTTATTAACTCCTCAAGAACTGGAACGCTCCCCCTACATCAACCGGCTGCCAATCAGCTCCTAAAGTAAAAAGACAGCTTTCCAGCAAGCCTTTCCTGGGCCTGAGAAGAAGCTGCTGCCACCACTGATATTGATTTGTTGTTGGAGAACCTTTTTCTTACACCTCCCTTTGCTGTGGACTGTTGCTTGCTACTGGATTGCACTTTCGAGAGACACCCCACCCCTCCCACCCCAGCTAGAGGACATTTCCTGATCTGTGACTGCTGGAAGACTTTTTTCAATCTCCACAAAACCATGCCTTAGGCTGAAGCTGTGTTCTAGATTTTATCCTTCAAGTCTAATTCAAAAGACTTAAAAAGGATACCTATGTCTCTTTCATATATTTCTTTAGACGTATTTCCTTAATACATATAAATAGGTATAATTCTTATTGTGTATTTCCTTATGTAGAGGTAGTTTTCCTCAACTCTTTTTTTTGGATTTGTTTAGTAGGAAATTCTAGTAGATAAGTTTCTTTTGGGTTCTGAGTTCATCTTAGAACTAGGATCTATAGGATTATTTGTTTAGCTTGTTATTTTATGCACCAGTAGTATTATGTGGCATTGTTTCTTTTTGCATAGGCACATTAAAATGGGGGGAAGCTTATATACAGAAAAAAAAGTTCTTATTTAACAGGGATAGAAACTTTATTGTGTGTGTGTGGAGGTGGTATTTTACCCTGAACATTTGTCACATTGACTTGACTTAGGTTTCAGTCAATTGGACATTGGTCTGTAGTCTAGTATCCTAGTCTTATTATCCATCACCCCAGAGCTTTGGATCCCATTTTTGGAACCAGTATAGTGTTTGCACCAGCACCAGTAATTGAACTTCTACATGGGATGGTCCTAATGCTTCCCTGGCACTGACTTGTTCGAGTGGGTTCATATGACACCCTAATGACTTTGAAACAGCAACAACTTGCATTCAGGGCAGATTTCCTTGCATTGCCACCTAACAAAGAGATGAAACCAGAAGGTGCTTTGTGACACCTTGACTTTGACATAGGATCTGTACAAAATCAAAATCTTTAATTACAGAAACCTAACTGCAACAACTGTGATTGAGAGTTTTTCCTGGGACCATAAAGCAGACTTTGAGACTTTGAGGTTAGACAACTTAGTGTGCTTATATTTGGTTTTATGGAAGGATACTTCATGGGTAGGGTCTCCTTGTTTTTAGTCCAAAGGATTTTCCTTTTTTATTTTTCCCAACTTTTGCTGCACCTATGCAAAAATGCCTGCCACTCCTTTTAATTTTTATTTTTTATCTTTTAAATAAAGGCTCTCACCTTTTCATAGAATCATGGGACACTAGTTACTTTGTTTTGCATCATATCTGTATTTTTCTATAAAATTAATAAGAAGGAAAAGAAAGGATGATGATGATGATCAGGAACCAATGATCTCAGATGCATTGGCTGAGATAAAAAGGATAGAACTAAATATCTAAGCCAAACTCAATAATAGAATCAATTTAACAATCTAAACTTAAATAGGCCTGTTATCTCTGCAGGCTAGCGGCAAAGGGTAATGTATACAGTGGTCGGCAACCTTTTTTTCAACTGAGCCAAATCTCGCCAAAACCACAATTGAAATTTATTTTGAGAGCCACAGTTTTTTTTTGGTTTGTGGTTGTTTAATTTTTTTAATTGGTGGGGGCAGCGTTCAGGGGTTACTCCTGGCTCTATGCTCAGAATTCGCTCCTGGCAGGCTCAGGGACCATATGGGATGCTGGGATTCGAACCACCGACCTTCTGTATGAGGAGCAAATACCTTACCTCCATGCTATCTCTCCGGCCCCGAGAGCCACATTTTTTAAACTGAAAATACATAGGATGATATAATGAGTTTTTATTGAGAATATTCTGCATGCAAGTACCCACATAGGTCAGGAGGATACAAATAACACAACTAGTAAAACAAAAACTTTTGAAGGATATTATTTATTGATAACATTAAATTCCATAAAATTTGCCTTACAATGTAGTGAAAATTATAATGACTGACAAAGTCACAAACACTAATGTGAACATTGGCTTTGCATTTCCTTGGATAGTTTGAGTAAGTCAGGTTTGTATGTTGTTGTTTTTAATTTTAGGCACAATTTCAGGTTCTCATCGATGAGAAGATTCATGCTTGAAAATGATTGTTCACATAAATATGTAGACCCAAACAAGGAAAGAACAGCAAACTCTAGCTTTTTTTTTTTTTTTTTGGTTTTTGGGTCACACCCGGCAGTGCTCAGGGGTTACTCCTGGCTCCATGCTCAGAAATTGCTCCTGGCAGGCACCGGGGGACCATATGGGGCACCGGGATTCGAACCGATGACCTTTTGCATGAAAGGCAAACGCCTTACCTCCATGCTATCTCCCGGGCCCCAAACTCTAGCTTTTTTTAGCTGAATTTATGAGTCAGGAATACTATTCCAAGTGTTAAAAATCAACATATCTTCCTTCTCCAAGTCTTTCAAAGCAGATCACTTGTGCTGTGAACTAAGTTCACATTTGTGTTTCCCCAATCTTTTTAAATTAGCACAAAGTCGTTCAAATTTCGAGTTCCACAGTTCTTTTTTAAATCCAGAAATTACATTTCAAAGTTGCCAGTGTTGATATTAAAGGGAGAAAAATTTAATTCCTTTACAGCGGCATCCAGAAAAAATTTAACAAAATCCAACATCGCTTTGCTGCTTCTGAAATCCTGAAACCTCTTGAGAAAAGCTTCCCTCATATTTAAAAGTGCTGTTTTAAAATAGGTAATGTTAATATCAGATTTATTTTCTTGGTGATGTTTCAACAGGCTTGGAAGGTGCATCAAAGTTTCTCTGCCAAAATCTTGAGCAAACACAGATAATTTGTTTTCAAACGAAATAACTTCTTCTAACATCAAAAAAAAAATGTGTTTCCTTTCCCCTGTAGTTTATGATTAATCTGATTTAGATGTGAAGTAATATCCACCATGAAATACAGTTTTTGAATCCATTGGTTGTTAATTCTGGATAGTGAACACCCTCCTTGAGGAAAAATACTTTGATTTCTGATAATAAGGAAGCAAAAGGTTTCAAAATGTTTCCTCTTGTTATTTATTTGTCCTCTATTATTTATCTGTGGAAGACACATTGGTATTTATCAGTGGATGACGCACTGTTATTTGTGGATGACGCACTGTTATGGAGGAACTGAGGATGACACACTATAATGAGGGGATCTGTGGATGATGCACTGTTATGGGGGGATCTGTGGATGACGCATATATGACATCTTATATGTGTAAATACTATTATAAAACTAGTGAGGCTCATCATGGATATTTTAAGCAGGGTTCACTCAAATAGTCCTCATTGGTACTGTTGTATACTGACCTCAGAACCACTAATTTATTTTGCTGGCTCCTAGATTTAAAAAAAATGCATTAAGCTCTGTCTTACAGTGCCCTTATATATATTGTCCCACAGGGGACAGGATGCTGCCTCAACGCCACAGCACCAGACAGAAAGTCACGCCCCCCCATACCACATGACCTGACTGGGGCTGTGTGGCCACACAGAAAGTCACTTCCCTCATACCACATGACACGACTGGAGCTGTGTGGAGCCAGCCGCCAGGGATGCACACAGGGCACGCACTGACAGAGGCTAGGAGTAGAGTTCTGACTCCTGGAGCAGCTGCCGGGCACACAGAAGAGCCAAATTAAAGTGTAAAGATCCACACATGGCTCTCAAGCCGCAGGTTGCTGACCACTGGTATAGGATGCACTCTGGGATTATAAGTAAAATGAGGTAGACACTGGTGTTGGGAATGGCCCTGATTCACTGTATATCTGAGTTTGTTTGGTGGGATTTTTTGGTTTGTTTGTTTGTTTTTTTTTTTTTGGTTTCGTTTGTTTGGGTTTTTTATTTTGTTGGTGTTTGGGCCACAGCTGGCAGTGCTGAGGGGTTACTCTTGGCTCTGCACTCAGAAATCTTCCTGGCAGGTTCAAGGACCATATGGGACGCCAAGGATTAAACCTGTGCTGGTCTCGCATCAGCAACTGTTCCAATCCTGGGTCAGCTGCCTGATTCACTGTATATATAAAATTCAACTATAAAGAACTTTGTAGATCACAATGGTTTCAATAAAATAAAATATTTTAAAAAGTAAATAGAATAAAAATGTAAGGACACATGCATATCTATAATTAACTTGTAACTATATTTTAGTGTTCAAATATTTGGTACTAATTACAAAATTACTGCTCACCTCAAACATCAGTGTAGCAATGAAGTGGCCATGAATTCCCCAACCAGTCCTATATTACCTCCAGTCCAATGTTCCTTCCATCCAACTTCTGACCTGGTTATTTGGTTATCGACAGTTATGGTTTCTGTGTATACTGATTTCCCTTAGCACCACTCCTATACTCACAACACTTCAGTTATGTTTTCTTTAAACTTTCTGACAACTTATTCATTTCCCTTTTGCCCCATTTTACTAATCTGACACTCTCATGTCTGTGTTCTAGTACCCCAGTCTTATTATCCATTGATGATACCCTTAACTTGTTTCTATATAGGAATAAAATCATCATGTATTTGAAGCACAATACCTTCAAATTTCACCATTTTGCTGCAAAGTGCATTACATTGTTTTTCATAGTGATTATGTAGTATTCCCTAGTGTGTATATATACCACAACTTCTTTATTCACTTGACTGTTGTTTGACATTTTGGTTACTTCCATATCTTGGCTATTGAACTAAGAACTAAAATGGCATAGATATGCATATCTC
Organism: Crocidura indochinensis; assembly: GCA_004027635.1. Taxonomy (NCBI): domain Eukaryota; kingdom Metazoa; phylum Chordata; class Mammalia; order Eulipotyphla; family Soricidae; genus Crocidura; species Crocidura indochinensis. The sequence goes on along the minus strand of PVKC010004891.1, from coordinate 19,998 downwards.
TTTTTGGATTTTTTTTCAGGATAATACCAGAAGCTATGTACCTGAACCAAATAGGAATTCCATTTTTAACTTATTAAAAGAAATTTCCATATTATATTCCATAGAGGCTGACATTCCCAGGAGCAATGAATATGGGTTCTTTTTTACCACATCTCTTCAAAATTTTCGTTTTTAGGTTTTGCGATATATATCTTCTCAGTGGTGTGGGCTGCTATCTCATTGTCATTTTTATTTTTGTTTCCCTGACATGAACAATTTTTCAGACATTTTTGAACATAAGTCTTTTTTTTTTTTTGGTTTATTCGGCCACACCAGTTTTATGCTCAGGGGTTACTCCTGGCTAAGCGCTCAGAAATTGTCCCTGGCTTGGGGGGACCATATGGGACACCGGGAGATCGAACCATGGTCCTTCCTTGGCTAGCGTTTGCAAGGCAGACACCTTACCTCTAGCGCCACCTTTCCGGCTCCAGAACATAAGTCTTTTTATAAAAATATTTATCCTTTATCCAGTTTTTTATTTTATGTAAGGAAAACACATCACATAGTTGACATAGTTGACCATAATATATTTGTTTCTACATAAATGAAAGCAAAGTTATTGAAAAATAAAAGAAAAAAAAGTAAAATTAAGAGAAGAATGTTGTAAAATTAAAAAGAAAGAAGGAATAAAGAAAATTTAACAGTAGCAAGCACACTTGTGTAAACTATTATATCTTTCAATGAAGTTACTGATACAATGATACAATGATACAATGGAAGAAGATTTAGTAAGATCTTATTGTTAGTTGTCCATTCTCTTAAATTGGTGTGTTCCTGAGGTTTTACAGATTGGTGTCCCTGAAGTGAATCATAGAGAGGCAATGAGGTAGAGCCATTGCGAAAATGATGATTCTGGGTGAAGAAGGCAGCAGGACAAGTCAAAGCAGGGAGTTGGCCTAACCTCTACCTCTGACATGGCCAGGCTTCTGCTGTGTGAGCTGATGTAGCCATGATTTCTCATGGCTCGGTTTACATGTTGGTTGTAAAAAAGAGTGAGTATATGGAGCTGGTCTGGTTCCAGCATGGCAATTGCATTTGTGAAACATGGTCACAGATGCCAGGCTTCCCAGAAAAAGGACCATACAGGAGGAGGGTGCCTGCACTCTATCCAGAAAGTCCTGATGATATCAATCCCCAAACCAGTGTATGTAAAAATTTGGTCAGATTGGTGTCCCCAAAGGGAATCATAGGGGGTTGATGAGGTGAGACCATCAGGAGAATGGTGATTCTGGGTAATAGGGCAGCAGGTGTAGGGTCAGCAGTTTTTATCTGGAGCTTTCAAGTAATGTTTCATTATCCCTCCACTTCTTGGTTTATTTGAAAACTATGTTTTCTATGTCTATCTGCACAAAACAGTTATTCTTTATTGCCTTGAAATTATTGTTCTTGCCAGATCAAGAATCCCCTATATTATACATAAAGTGTGTGGGGTTTTTCTGAAGTGAAGATTTTATATTTTATTAGATATACAAATGAATTCTTTCTTCCTTCCCTACCAAATTTCAGAATTATTAAAATAAAGACACTAAACCTACCTGAGTGCATGTGCATAATTTTACAACTTATGCTCTATCTCTGAAATATAACGTTTTATGCTCTACTTGTCTGTGAGTAAAACTGACTTTACAGGTTAACTTGTATGGAAAATTGTATTGTTTCTTTAACATATTCTATTCTTGACTATAAAGTGGATTGTTCTCGATTATGATGCAGAGTCATCTTTATTAATTTATTCATTCATCTGACACTTTTTCATTAAGTATCGATTAATCATCAGGTATAATCATAGAATTAAACAATGTAAAATTAAAATAATGCAAAAGTGAGTCAGGACTTACTCTGATATTGTGTATAGTTAAGTTATAAAGTCTATAATTTATTTTGAATAGGTATGACCAAAGATTCTGGTAACTTAAGGAGAGTCTTGAAATAATGTTGGAAGCATCAATCTATATTAAGTAAAAAGACAATTTAAAAAGGCATAGAAATAATACACATGAAAAATTTTGAATAAAAGATGTCATGTGTTATGGATTAAAATAATGAAATTATAAAGAATATTGTGGCTAATGTTTAACAAAGAATAAAAAGCTATGCCTGATCCTGAAAATTAATAGTAAAGTCACAGTTACCCTGAGTGTTTTTTTACTTCATGGGCAATACAGAGTCTTCGGAGGTTTATAGAGACATTAAAGAAAATTGTTTAATCTGTTTAATATTCCTTGAATTTATTTACCTCAGAAGTAAAATTTTGGTGTAAGAACCTTATTTGTGATGGAATCTCAGAAATCAGAAAATGTAAAGGAAAAATAAGCAAAGCAGAAAAGCCATAACTACATGTCAAAATTAGTATGTCATTCCTCAATACTTGGGATCCAATTCTGCTTGGAATTTCATGCGAGGCACAGAATGAATACAGTGCTATCTCTGAATATGAGACATCCAGGTCATTCATGTTCACACTCTAGTCTTCCAGAGAGAGTTAATTGTTCAGCATTAATTCCTAGAAATTTTGACCAGACTTCTGCTAACAGAAAGATGGACAGACACCAGAAATATTACTTTGTAGGTGGTTCATGTGGAGGCAAGCTCTTAGATGGGTCTAGTTTATAGGACTATAAAAAGGGTTATATTTGGTTCTTACAGTGCATAAAACTAGCTTATTTTATCTGGAAGGCATAAGTGGAGACATCCTCAAAGGGTTGTGAATTTTAAATCACTAGTGTTTTCCTCCTCATCCTCTCCTTCGTAAGTTTGCTTCAATAGTAAATCTGAAACATGCCTCAATTGTGTTGTTCTTGATAGAAATCTTGCTGCCAAGCTAAAAAAAAAGTTGGCTTTACAATCTAGAGTATCCTAATTGCAAGCAATGGGCCTTCTTTTCAATGCCTGTGGGGTTTAGGAAAGCAAATTGTATGGTTGTTGTTTGTTCTCTCTGGGATATACAGTATCAAAAAACAAACCTACCTTTCAAGGCTTCAATCTCTTTTGTTGCTACAGATTGCAAATGACATCCTTGTGTGGGATGCATTAAGATCCTTTGTGTTCCAGTATCAGCTGGAGGCCTGCTCAGTGTACACCCTGGCATCTCTCATTATGAAGAATAATAGGCAACATGTTTCCTTAAGATTTGTTATCTTTTCTCACTTGGTCCCAGTCAATGTGTCTGCTGGGCATTTTCTGGATCCTGCTTTCGTGCCATGATGTGGAAGGCAAGATAGCAGAGCATTTGTTATGGAATCCCAGCTCTAAGTCTGACATCTGCTGCTGTTCTTTGAACATAATTAAATACAATCACCAGCCTCCTTCTTGGTCTCCCACCATACTCCCCATTAGAGAAGGAGAAGAATCTGACATCAAACCTATGTGAAAAATGCTGAGCAATGAAACTTACTCAAGTTTCATCCATCCATTTATGCTGAAGAAGTATTTGAATCATAATTTTCTGAAGGCCCTCTGCTGTTGTTTTTTCTTATTATTATTCACTTTCTTCCTCTTCCCTCCCTCTTTTTTTTCTTTTTCTTTTTAAATTTGCTTTTTGTTGGTGGAAGTAAATTATATGGTTCAGAAATCTTTGCAGTCCTCAACTAATACATTAACTGAAAAATATTTATTCTATACCTTTTGATACATACTCTTGACAGATGTCTTAGTCTATGTATTTTAAATTATCATTTAAAGTGAATTTAGACACATAAAAGAAAAAATAGTAGTCAAACATAGATATAAATAATTAATAAATCCCATCACATAATTACACACATTATAATTTCATTTCCTAGTTGTCTCAAATAATTTCTTGTATTCTAAACAAATAAATGTTGAAAAAAAATAATATATTATCTGTGATTCTAAAGATATATTCCCATACTTATAAAATGATAACATTTTAAATTCAGAAAGGATTCATTTTATATAAATTAGAAAATAGAAAACATTCAGCATTTTTCCTCACTCATACAATAGAGTATTAATGATTGGCTGAAACATATCTTTTGTTTTTCCCTAGTATTTCTTTCATTTAATTGCTCTAGAGAATTCATTTGAGAGCAGAAACAGCCAGGTCATAGTGGAGCTAAAGACTACACAGACTTCACTGTATGTGTGTGGTCAAGATTAATCATTGCTTATCTATGTGTCATCTCCTTTATTCTATTTTCTACAAAACCTGTACCCTGTTGATTCTGAATGGAGAGCCTCTTTCTTTTCTAGGCTGTTCTGATTCTAGGACATGGGAATGGTTTTGATGCTGCTTAAAGACACATGAGATAAGATGTTTTGTCACTGTTAGCCAACAAGCTGTTCATTAAGAAGTAAGCAGAGATAAGAAAATGACTTACCATTATGAGTATTTAAAGTAACAAGACACGGGAATAGATGAATTTTCATTGTAAGAGCCCATTGGCCTTGATTATAGACCAAAAGTGCCAAGACAAAGAGAGAAGGGAACAATGATATAATTGGAGGTAACAATGAGATGTTGGTTGAGGGTCTCCACTTCGGAAATATAGAGGTAAGGTAATTATGTGCAACAAAATCATGAGTCTAAAACTGTCAGCATAACTATTTATTCAATATGCATTAATTATTCATATGTATTAATAATTAAAGTTTTGTTCATAAACTTACAATTTGCTAAGTAAGTGGGGTGACTTTGATACATTGATGGAAGAATTGATATGGGAGGTAATCTGGAGTTCGAACATTGTAGACATGAAACTCTAGTATTAATTGCATTGTAAATTCACAATGTCCAAATTACGAATAAAAATATATGATCAGAAAAAGAAAACAATTTATACTGATATTATCTTCTATGTGTTTAAATCTACATATGCAAATTTCAAACTAGCATATATAGAGAGACTGTCACAAGTAATATTTTACAGCATTTTTCAAAGAATATTACTATGGGCCCGGGAGATAGCATGGAGGTAAGGCGTTTGCCTTTCATGTAAAAGGTCATCGGTTCGAATCCCGGTGCCCCATATGGTCCCCCGTGCCTATCAGGAGCAATTTCTGAGCATGGAGCCACGAGTAACCCCTGAGCACTGCCGGGTGTGACCCAAAAACCACAAAAAAAAAGAATATTACTAAATTGCCATCAATTAAAAATATTTCTATACTATTGATTTTGATTAGAACTAGCCAAGTTCAAGAGTAAATAGATGGTTAGTTAGTTAGTTTGTTAGTTAACTTGACTTTAGTCATTTTGTAGACCTATCTACAAACTGTTTTTCCTCCTCTATCCCTACAGTACATTGAAGAATCTTCTGAGGTAATATCTAAATTTAGATACATCTCCAGCCTGAAGCTACTCAGGATATTTGTCCACCTTCTCTCAAAATTATACTAGAGAAATGAGTCCTAGTCCATGGCAAGGTCTGTGTATAGAATCATTTCCAAATCTTTCTAGAGATCTCAATTTTACATTTCACAAAAATCTGTCCTGAATTGTTCTCTAGTTTATTTACTTTTCTGCTTTTACAACTTGTAACTAATATTTATGGAATAAATAATGGAAATTAGGTAAAATATGCCACAAAATGCTCAGAACAAAAACAAAGACTCCCTATTGTTGATTATTTGGCTTATTTTCAACATTTCATGATATAAGTTGCTTTTTCATTACTTTTCATGAAACTAAACCTGCCGTACTTTTTCCAAGTTTTTCAAAATACTATAGTTTATTGCATTACTAAATAATAAACAACCCCACTCTGAAAATGCAACTTTATTTTGTACATGTTCTTTTTTGTTAAATTTCATGTATAAATTTTTATTTTTTAATATATAAAATCTGTAAGCACCATGATTGCAAGCATGATTGTAGTTGGGTTTCAGTCATAAACAGAATACCCCCTTCAGCAGTGCAGCGTTTCCAAGGCCAATGTTCCCTCCCTCTTTTTATCCTTGCCTAATTTGAGAAAGGCATTCTACTTATCTCACTCATTAAGATTGTCAAGGTAGTTGTTAGTGCAGTTATCTCCCTAACTGCACTACTACTCTTTGTGGTAAGCTTCATATTGTGAACCAATCCTTCCCACACTCATGTCTATTGTCTTTGGGGATTATTGCAATAATATCCGTAATTTTTCTTGAAACCTATAGATGAGTGAGACTATTCTGTCTATCTCTCTCCCTCCAACTTACTACACTCAGCATATGAAGGAAAATTTCATGACTTCATCTCTCCTAAGGGCTACATAATATTCCATTGTGTATATGTACCAGTTTCTTTAGCCATTCATCTGTTAAAGGGCATCTTGGTTGTTTTCAGGATCTGTCTATTGTAAATAGCCATAAATATTGTATATAGCAAAAAATATAGGTGTGAGGAAGGGATTTTTGTATTGTATTTTTGAGTTCCTAGGGTATATCCATATGAGTGGTATAACTGAATCATTTGGGAGCTTAGTTTCAGTTGTCTGAGGAATCTCCATATTGTTTTCCATAAAGTCTGGACTAGAGGGCATTCCCACAGGAGGGAATAAGAGTTCATTTCTCTTCACAATCCTGGCGGAACTGAGTGTTCTTGGTATTTGTGATGTGTGCCAGTCTCTGTGGCATGCGATCATACTCATTGTTGCTTTGATTTGTATCTCCCTGATGATTAGTGATGTGGAACGTTTTTTTCATGTGCCTTTTAGCCATTTGTATTTCTTCTTTGACAAAGTGTTTGTTCATTTCTTCTCCCTACTTTTTGATGAGGCTAGATTTTTTTTTCTTGTTAAGTTCTGTCAGTATCTTGTATATTTTCAATATAAGTCCCTGGCCTGATGGGTATTGGGTGAATAGTTTCTTCCATTCTGTGCTTGGGAATTGTATCCTAGGCATTATATTATATCCTTTGAGGTTCAAAAGCTTCTCAGCTTAATATATTCCCATACATTTATCTCAGCTTCCACTTGTTTGGAGAATGCTGTTTCCTCTTTGAATATGCCTTTAGTTTCAATGTCATATAGTGTTTTACTTATGTTTTGTTTTATATACCTTATGGTTTCAGGTATGATATCAAGATCTTTAATCCACTTAGATTTGACCTTTGTGCATGGTGTTAGATGGGGGTCTGAGTTCTCTTTTGTGCAAGTGGCTAACCAGTTGTGTAACACCATTTGTTGAAAAAGCTTGCCTTGCTGCATTTTGGATTTCTTGTTTCTTTATAAAAGATTAAATTGTATGCCTGGGAAACATTCTCTGAATACTCAAGTCTATTCCACTGCTCTGAGGATCTGTCTTTATTCCAAAGCCATGGTGTTTCAATAACTATTGCATTGTAATAGAATTTAAAATTAGGGAAAGTAATGTTTCAAATATTCCTTTTCCCAAGGATTGCTTTAGCTATTCATGGGTGTTTATTCTCCCAAATAAATTTCAGGAATATTTGATTCACTTCTTTGAAGAATGTCATAGGTATCTTTAGAAGGAGTATTGACATTTTAATAGTGTTAATAATTGCAATCCATGAGCAGGGTATGTGTTTCCATTTCCTTGTGTTCTCTCTTATTTCTTGAAGCAGGCTTTAGTAATTTTCTTTATATAGATCCTTAAACTCTTTAGTTAAACTGTCTCCAAGATATTTGGTTTTTGTGCCTCTAATATGAAGGAGATTGTTTTCTTAATAACCATTTCTACTATACCATTATTAGTGTTTATGAAGGCCATTGACTTTGCATGTTAATTTTGTAACCTGCCACTTTACTATATGAATCTATTGTTTCTAGAAGCTTTTGGCAGAGTCTGTAGGGTTTTCAAAATATAGTATCATGCCACTTGCAAACTTGCTTGACTTCTTCCTTTCCTATCTGGATGTCCTTGATATCTTCTTGTCTAATTGCTAGGGTAAGTACTTTCAGTACTATGTTGAATAGAAGGAGTGAGAGAAGGCAGACTTGTCTTTTACCAGATTTTAGAGGAAGAGTTTTTAGTTTATTTCCATGGAGATTCATATTTTATCTTGGCTTGTGGTAGATGACCTTGACTATATTGAGAAAAGTTCCTTTTATTCCCATCTTGATGAGGGTTTTTATCAAAACAGGTGTTGGACCTAATCAAATGATTTCTCTTCATCTATTGATATGATCATATATTTTTATTTTTGTTGATATGTTGTATTATGATGTTTGATTTATGGATGTTAAACCATCCTTGCATTTCTGGAATAAAAACTACTTGGTCATGGTGAATGACCTTTCTGATGAGGCATTGGATTCTATTTGCAGGATTTTGTTGAGGTTCTTTGTATCTGTGTTCATCATGGATACTGATCTGTAATTTTCTTTTTTGGCAGCCTCTCTGTCCGGTTTTGTTATCAAGGTGGTGTTAGCTTCAGAAAAACTATATAGGAGTGTTCCTGTTTCTTCAATTTCATTAAAGAGCCTTGCAAGTATTGGTAGTAGTTTCTCCTGAAAGGTTTGAAAGAATTCATTTGTGAAACCATATGAGTCTAGGCTTTTGTTATTGGGAAATTTTTGATTACCATTTTAATTTACTCAATAGCAATGGGCCGCTTAGATATGTTACCTCATTCTTATTCAGCTGTGAAAGGTTATACGAGTCCAAGAATTTATCCATTTCTTCCAGGTTCTTGTGTTTTGTGGGATAGTTTCTCAAAGTAGTCTTTGATTACCCTTTGAATCTCTACAATATCTTTAGTGATCTCCCTCTTTTCATTTCTAATCTAGTTTATCAAGTTTCTTTCTTTTTGTGAGTTTTGCCAGTGATGTATCAATCTTGTTTATTTTTCAAAGAACCAACTTTTATTTTCATTGATCCTTCAGATTTTTTTAATTTCCACTTCAATAATTTCTGCTTTAAGCTTTGTTATTTCCTCTGCCTACCTATTTTTGGTTCTTTTTGTTGATTATTTTCTAATCTTATAAGCTGTGTCATTAAGCTATTCATATAGGCCCCTTCTTTCTTCCTGATGTGTGCTTGGAAAGCTCTAAATTTCCTTCTTAGTACCGCTTTTGCTGTGTCCCATAAATTCTGATAATTTATGTCTTCATTGTCATTTGCTTTCAGGAATATTTTGATTTCCTCTTTGATTTCATCTCTTACCCACTCATTGTTCAATGGTAAGCTGTTTAGTTTCCAGGTGTTAAAGTTTTTCTTCTGTGTCCCTATGTAATTCATGTCTAATTTCATTGTCTTGTGATTAGCAAAAGTAGTGTGTATGATTTCTATCTTCTTGATTTTGTGGAGGTATGTTTTATGGGTGAGTGTGTGGTCTATCCTACAATGATCATGTGCATTGGAGAAAAATGTGTATCTAGTTTTCTGGGGTGGAGTGCTATATATCTGTACTAGGCCACTTGTTCCATTTCTCTTTTCAGAGCTAGTATATTTTTGTTGTATTTTAGTCTGGTTTGACCTATCAAGTGGTGACAAGACAGTGTTGAGGTCTCTCATAATTATTGTGTTTCTAATAATATCTTCTTTCAGATTTGTCAACAACTGTATTAAATATTTTGCTGGTCTCTCATTAGGTACATATATGTTTAGTAGTGTGATTTCTTTCTCTTCTACATATTCCTTGATTATTATGAAATGTCCATCTTTGTCCCGTATGGCTTTTCTAAGTCTAAAGTTTGTGTAATCTGATATTAGTCTGACCACTCCAGCTTTTTTAATGGTGTTGTTTGCTTGGATGATTTTTCCTCCAGCCTTTGATTTTGAGTCTATGTTTGTTTTGACTATTCAGGTGTTTTTCTTGTAGGCAGCAGAAAGTTATATTCAGTATTTTTGTCCATTTAGTCACTCTGTGTCTCTTAACTTATGCATTTATTCCATTGACATTGAGAGAGAGAGAGAACTGTCATGGGGTTTAATGTCATCTTTGGTGTGTCTGTTGGTCTGTTTTGTCTTAAAGTAGACCTTTCAGTTTTTCTTTTAAGTCTTGTTTTGAGTCTGCAAAATTTCTGAGCTTTTCTTTATCCGTGAAACTATGTATACTTCCTTCAAACGTGAAGGCGATTCTAGGTTGGTGCCTGATTCTAGACAAAACATTCATTTCATTGAGTTTTTTCACTATGTCCCACCAGTGCCTTCTGGCCGTGAGGGTCTCTTGTGACAGGTCTTCTGTAAATCTTAAGGATGCTCCTTTAATGTAATTTCTCTTTTTGATCTTGTTGTTTTCAGTATTCTATCCCAATCTGTGGGATTCATCACTGTTACTAGAATATTTCTGGGGGTGCTTTTTTTTACATCTTTTTTGGCTAGCACTCTTTGGCATGTAGGATTTGGTTGCATGCATACTTTATCTCTGGAAGTTTTTCTGCAATGATATCCTTGACTGTTGATTCTTCCTGGGGACTTTTTCCTGGGTCTCTGAGACTCCAATGATTCTTATGTTGCTTCTATTGAGTTTATCAAAGACTTCTATTTTCTTTATTCTTTTTTTTTTGTTTTTGGGCCACACCCAGTGATGCTCAGGGGCCTGGCTATGTGCTCAGAGGTCGCTCCTGGCTTGGGGGATCATATGGGACACCGGGGGATCGAACGACGGTTCGTCCTAGGCTAGCGCAGGCAAGGCAGACACCTTACCTCAAGCGCCACCGCCCAGCCCCAAAGACTTCTATTTTCAACTGTTCACATCCTTTGAGTAATTTTTTTATTGTCTGATCATTTGCTTAAAGACTTTTTCCCAATCTCTTCTGCTGTATGGAGTTGTTATGCGTCTCATCATCCAGCTCACTGATTCTATCCTCAGCTTCAGTTACCCTGTTGGAGAGGTTTTCCATTGAGGTTTTTGATTCATCTACTGCATTTTTCAGACCTGTTATTTCAGTTTGGAGTTTTCTGATTTCTATCTTCATATCCCTTTGATTCTTATTTGTGTTTTGTTCAACTCGATGCATGCACTCTTTTGAGTTCTATGAACATCCTCCATCTTTCTTCTCCAAACTCCATGTCTGAGAGACTAACTAGGTGGCTGGCAGTTTTCTGTCATGAGAGTTGCCATCTTCATTCTCAATGTATGATGTTGGCTTGCCTTGTTTCTCCATTGTCACGCTTTCATTGTTTATTTTTTTACATGTTGTGATGGTGTTCATTGGCTAAAAGATGCAGTCAAAGCAGAGAGGTAATGCTCCTCTGGCTCCACCCTTTGTGGACAGGATGCTCACCTCTGAAGAAAAGGAGCCCTCAGGGAACAATGGTGGAGAGGATCTAAATCCCAGTCTATAGAACTGCAGAAAGGTGGCCCAAGATGTCTGCTGTGTTTCAGGTCACAGAGTAGAAAGCAGCCTTACTCTTGTGGGTGGTATGCTCACCTCAGGAGAAGACAAGCCCCTAGGGAACAATAGTGGAGAAGATCTAAATCCCAGACTGCAGAACAGCAGAAAGGATGTCCAAGAGGTCCACCATGTGCCCGGTCATACATCAGAAAGCAGCCCCACTGTCCTTGGGCAGGATGCCCAGCTCCAAAGAAGATGAGCCCCTAGGAAACAATGGTGGAGACAATCTAAATCTCAGACTGCAGAAAAGCAGAGTGGAGTCCCAAGATGTCTGCCATGCTTCAGGTCACACAGCAGAAAGCACCCACCATATTCTTATAGTGATTGTCTCCTTTCACTACCACAACTAGTGATTTTTGAGTAGTGATAGCTATGTTTTTGAGGTGCAAAACTGAGAATTGTAGTTTGACTTCTTAAAATCTAAGATAGTTTGTGGGCTGTCAGTAGATATTTAATTGTATTCTAGTATCTTCCATCATTTCTTCCCATATTTCTTCCATCTACTAATTTACTTTTTGATTTTTAAGATAAAAATATTGATATATCTGTCATTTACTTGTTTAGAATTCTCTGCCAAGTACATTTACATTTATGTAATTTGTATAAAAATGCAATCCTGGTAAAATAAAATACTGTTTGTGTGTTTGTTCTGGTTATGTTTGTGGGCCATACCCAGGGTGGTCAAGGCTAATTCCTGGCTCTATGCTCAGGAATCACTCCTGGCAGGGCATGGTTTTTATTGGCACCTTAACAGCTATATTACTGCTCTCATATCCCCGAGGAAGTTTTTCTTTTTTTCTAAAACCCAGCTACAAACATTTTTGTAATAATGGTGCTTTAATAAAGCTATTAAAAATAAAAAATTAAATAAAATAATTTTTCTCTGTACATTCTTCCTTAGAATCAAAATAAATGTAGTGAAGGGCACAGAACCATCTTGGGACATGTGATTTCCAGCTCTCTGAGACTGGATTTCATCAGCGTTCCTGCCGGTGAGGCTGCTGTTTCAGAGTCGGGTCGGGATATTACACACACTGATTCCTGCTGGTTTCTGCTGGGAGTCAGAAGGGCGCAGAAGCCATCTTGGGTCATGCTGTTTCCAGCCGCCTGAGACTGGATTTCATCAGCATTCCTGCCGGTGAGCCTGCCTGCTTCAGAGGAAATTTAATTAAAATTGGAACTCAGATGCCAGCACCCCTATCTGCCTGTCCTCTGTGCTATGCTGCATTTTCAGCCTGATTTCATCCTGTGTGTGGCTCATCTGTGGAGGGCCAGCTGTTCATGGAGGGGAGTTTACATGCCCAGAAAGGGAGGAACCAGAGGAGTATGGTGACTCCGTTTCGCTCAGAGGCCATACACATAATTTAGCCAATGAACACAATCACAACACATATAAAAATCCATAATGCAAGTGTGACAATGGGGAAACAACACGGGCTAGCACCAGACATAGAGAATGACGATGGAAACTCTGATGACTAGAACATGGTCAACCAACTAGTCGGTCTCTCAGATAAGGAGTTTAGAGTCGAAATATGGAAGATGTTCAAGCAACTCAAAGAAAGTATAGAAGAGAACACTAATAAGAATCAAGAGAATATGAAGATAGAAATTAGAAAACTCCAAACTGAAATTTCAGGTCAAATAACAGGTCTGAAAAACTCAGTAGATGAATTGAAGAAAAACATGGTTGAGCTTTCGCACGGGTTAACAGCAGCTGAGGAAAGAATTAGTACACTGGAAGATGAGATGAATAACAATTCCATACAGCAGAAGAAATTGGAAAAAAAAAGCCTTAAATTAAATTATCAAACAATGGAAAAATTACTCAAAGAATGGGAAGAGATGAAAATAGAAGTCTATGACAAGCTCAACAGAAACAACTTAATAATCATTGGAGACCCAGAGACCCCTGAAGAAAATCTCCAGGAAGAATCAACGGTCAAGAGCATCATTAAAGAGAAACTACCAGAGATAAATAATACATGTGATCAAATCCTGCATGCCCGAAGAGTACCAACTAAGAGAGACCCCAGATAAAACTCCCCAAGACACATCCTAGTCACAATGATGAATGCCACAGAGAGAGACAGAATTCTGAAAGCAGCAAGATCGAAAAGAGAAAGTACATTCAAGGGAACATCCTTGAGATTTACTGCAGACCTATCACCGGAAGCACTCAAGGCCAGAAGGTAGTGGTGGGGCATAGTGACAAAAGTCAATGTAATAAATGCTTCACCTAGAATACTGCATCCAGAAAAACTCACTTTCAGGTTCGAAGGAACAATACATGGTTTCACAGACAAACAACAGCTCATAAAATTTACATACTCAAAACCATTCTTCAAAGAAAAACTGAAAGGCATACTTTAAGACAAGACTGGCCAACAGATACAACAAACTTTGATATAACTCCCGGGACAATTCTTTCTTTCAATGTCAATGAACTAAATGCACCAGTTAAGAGACACAGAGTGGCTAAATGGATCAAAAAAATCAATCCAACCTTCTGCTGCCTACAAGAAATGCACTTGAATAGTCAGAACAAATACAGACTCAAAATAAAAGGCTGGAGGAACATCATCCAAGCAAACAACACCCATAAAAAAGCTGAAGTGGCCATTCTAATATCAGATTACACAAACTTTAGACTTAGAAAACCCATAAGGGACAAGATGGATATTTTGTATTAATCAAGGGATACATACAACAGGAAGAAATCACTCTCCTAAACATATATGCACTAAATGAGGGGCCAGCAAAATATTTAACAAAATTGCTGACAAGTCTGAAAAATAATATCAATAACAACACAATAATTGTGGGAGACCTCAACACGGCATTGTCAACACTTCACAGGTCAACCAGACTGAAACCCAACAAGAATATACTAGACCTGAAAAGAGAAATGGAAGATAGAGACCTAGTAGATATATACAGGACGCTCTACCCCCAGAATCCTAGATATACATTCTTCTCTAATGTACATGGGACATTCTCCAGAATAGACTACATACTAGTACATAAAACATACCTCCATAATAACAAAAAGATATAAATTTTGCAGGCTACCTTCTCTGACCACAAGGCCCTAAAATTATATGTGAACTCAAAAGGGACACAGAAGAAAAACTTTAACACCTGGAAGTTGAACAACCTAATACTGAATAATCAGTGGGTTCGAGATGAAATCAAAAAGGAAATCAAAACCGTCCTGAAAAAAAAATGACAATGGAGATACAAACTATCAGAAAGTATGGGACATAGCAAAAGCGGTACTGAGAGGAAACTTTATAGCTTTGCAAGCACACATCAGGAAAGAAGAAGGGGCATACCTGAATAGCTTAATGATGCAGCTCATATAATTAGAAAGCACTCAACAAAAGGACCCAAAGATAGAGAGGCAGAAGGAAATAATAAAGCTGAGAGCAGATATCAATGAAGTGAAAATCCGAAAAACAATCCAAAAGATCAACGAAAGCAGAAGTTGGTTCTTTGAAAAAAATAAACAAGATTGATAGACCATTGGCAAAACTAACAAAGAGAGAGAAAGAGAGAGAGAGAAAATTAATAACTCGTATTAAGAATGAAAAAGGAGAGATCACTACTGATTTGGTAGAGATTCAACGGGTAATCAGAAACTACTTTGAGAAACTCTATGCCACTAAAAATGAGTCCTGGGAGAAATGGATAAATTCTTGGACTCTTATAATCTTCCAAGGTTCAATGAAGAGGATGTAGCATATCTAAACACACCCAATCACTATTGAGGAAATTAAGACAGTATTCAAATGTCTGCCCAGAAACAAAAGCCCAGGCCCATATGGATTTACTATGAATTCTTTCAAACCTTTCAAGAGGAACTACTACCAATCCTGGCAAGACTCTTTCATGAAATCAAGAAAAACAGGAACACTTCCAAATAGCTTTTATGAAACCAACATCACATTGATACCTAAACCAGACAGAGTTCCTACCAAAAGAAAATTACAGACCAATATCGCTGATGAATACAGAGGCAAAAATTCTCAACAAAATCCTGGCAAATAGGATTCAATGTCTCATTAAGAAGATCGTCCACTATGATCAAGTAGGTTTCATCCCAGGAATGCAAGGACAGTTTAACATCCGTAAATCTGTCAACATAATAAACAACATCAACAACAAGAAAATTAAAAAATCACATGATCATATCAATAGACACAGAGAAAGCATTTGGTAAGGTCCAACACCCATTCTTGATCAAAACTCTCAGCAAAATGGGAATGGAAGGGACATTTTTTCAATCTAGTTGAAGCCATCTATCACAAGTTAGAGGCAAATATTATCCTCAATGGAGAAAAACTGAAAGCCTTTCCTCTAAATTCTGGCACAATACAAGGTTGTCCTCTCTCACCACTTCTATTCTATTATAGCACTGGAAGTACAGGTTATAGCAATCAGGCAAGAAAAAGATATCAAGGGAATCCAGATAAGAAAGGAAGAAGTCAAGGTCTCTCTCTCTGCAGATGACATGATACTCTACTTAGAAAACCTTTAAGTCTCTACCAAAAAACTTCTAGAAACAATAGATTCATATAGCAAGGTAGCAGGCTACAAAATTAACACACAAAAATCAATGACCTTTCTATACACCAATAGTAATAAGAAAGAAATGGACATTAAGTAAACAACCCCATTCACAATAGAGCTACACAAACTCAAATATCTTGGAATCAACTTGACTAAAAATGTGAAGGACTTATACAAAGAAAACTATAAAACTCTGCTCCAGTAAATAAGAGGGTATACTCGGAAGTGGAAACACATACCCTGCTCATGGGTTGGCAGGATTAACATCATTAAAATGGCAATACTCCCCAAAGCATTGTACAGATTTAATGAGATCCCTCTAAAGATCCCCATGACATACTTCAAAGAAGTGGATCAGGCACTTTTGAAATTCATTTGGAACAATAAACACCCAAGAATAGCGCAAGCAATCATTGGGAAAAAGAACATGGGAGGAATTACTTTCCCCCACTTTAAATTGTCCTACAAAGCAATAGTTATCAAAACAGCATGGTATTGGAATAAAGACAGGGCCTCAGATCAGTGGAATAGGCTCGAATCTTCAGAGAATGTTCCCCAGACATACAATCACCTAATTTTTGTTAAAGGAGCAAGAAATCCTAAATGGAACAAAGAAAGTCTCTTCAACAAGTGGTGTTGGCACAATTAGCTAGTCACTTGCAAAAAATTGAATTTAGATCCCCAACTAACATCATGTACGAAGGTAAAATCCAAATGGATGAAAGACCTCGATATCAGACCCGTAACCATAAGATATATAGAACAACAGGTAGGTAAAAAACACTCCAGGACATCAAGATTAAAGACATCTTCAAGGAGGAAATGGCACTCTCCTAGCAAGTGAAAGCAGAGATTGACAGATGAGAATATTAAACTGAGAAGCTTCTGCACCTGAAAAGAAATAGCGCCCAGGATACAAGAGCCCCCCACTGAGTGGGAGAAACTATTCACCCAATTCTCATCAGATAAGGGGCTAATCTCCAAAATATACAAAGCACTGACAGAACTTTACAATAAAAAAAATCTAATCCCATCAAAAAATGGGGAGAAGAAATGGACAGAAACTTTGACAAAGAAGAAATACAAATGGCCAAAAGACACATGAAAAAATGCTCCACATCACTAATCATCAGGGAGATGTAAATCAAAACAACTATGAGGTACCATCTCACACCCCAGAGATTGGCACACATCACAAAGAATGAGAACAAACAGTGTTGGCAGGGATGTGGAGAGAAAGGAACTCTTATCCACTGCTGGTGGGAATGCCGTCTAGTTCAACCATTATGGAAAGCAATATGGAGATTCCTTCAAAAACTGGAAATCAAGCTCCCATATGACCAAGCTATACCCCTCCTAGGAATATAACCTAGGAACACAAAATTACAATACAAAAATCCCTTCCTTACACCTATATTCATTGCAGCACTATTTACGATAGCAAGACTCTAGAAACAGCCAAGATACCTTTCAACAGATGAATGGCTAAAGAAACTGTGGTACATATACACAATGGAATATTATGCAGTTGTCAAGAGAGATTAATTAAAAATATTATGAATTTTAAAAATATGAATTAAAATAAATTGAAATAAAATCTCCTATACATGATATACATGGAATCTATTAAGCTGAGTGAAATAAGTCAGAGAGAGAAAGATGCAGAATGGCTTCACTCATCTATGGGTTTTAAAAAAAATGAAAGATATTCTTGCAATAATAATTTTCAGACACAAAAGAGAAGAGCTGGAAGTTACAGCTCACCTCATGAAGCTCACCACAAACAGGGATGAGTTTAGTTAGAGAAATAACTACGTTTTGAACTATCCTAATAATGAGAATGTATGAGGGAAATAGAAAGCCTGTCTAGAGTACAGGCGGGGTTTGGTTGGGGAGGAGGGAGATTTGGGACATTGGTGATGGGAATGTTGCACTGGGGATGGGTGGTGTTCTTTACATGACTGAAACCCAAACAAAATCATGTATGTAATCAAGTTGTTTAAATAAAAATTTAAAAAAAGAATTAATATAAATGTACATTTTTATACTTTGTTGTAACTTTATGTTTCACAAAAAACTTTACAGCTTATATGCATTAGTATTTTTAAATATTCTAGAAATAATTTCATAGAATCACCTGTATTTATAGTTTTATTTTCATTAATGTACGTTCAAAAATAGTTCCTAAATTAAATTTAACACATCTTCCTTTGAGGATTTCTGTGACCCTACCATCTCTGTCTCTCAGAGAAATTTAAATTGTTCTTATGTAAAACTAAAAGAAAGAAAGAAAAAAAAACGAAAAGAAAGAATTTACTATTCATTTCTTAGCACTAATACCATTAGAATAGCCATATATATTTATAAGTAAATATCTCTTAGTTCCATGAACAATCCAAGCATTCAGTGAATATTTTTAACATTACTATAGCTACTATTACTTTGTATTCAATTACATTTAAATATGCAAACATACACAACTCTAGAAATACCTACTCTCCTATTCATATATTCCTAATTCAGAAAACTAATGTGCTTGAAATTTCCCAGAAAATATAGCACTGTGTTTTTCTCACAGAATGTTTCTATAAAGGGATGTTAAAGAAAACTTAAATTATATAAATAATTATTTTAAGAAGCTATGTGTGGGAAGATTTTTGATGAAAATATCAAGGGTAAAATATCAAGTATCAAGGCTTATATGTAGTTGATTGGGGTTGCAAGTATATGAATATGATACGTAAGTGATGCTATCTTTAACCGAAAGAGATGAAAGTTTAAATTAGATAGATTTTATATAGAAAGGAAGAAAAGTCTTACAGAGAGAAAGAGAGATGAGAGAGAGGGCGAAGAGAGAGAGATAGAGAGAGAAAGAAATGTCAAAGAGAGAGAAACCATGAGAGAACGTATAGAAATAGAGAGTTAGATATAGAAAAAGGGAGTTTTGGAGACAGAAAGATGCATATTTAGTATCAGAAAGTAACTGAGTTCTTAATTTCATAAACTAACCACAGGGTTGGCCCTTTCATTTCATAATAAAGTCCTCTTAGCTAAATGTGGGATCCTCTAGGATTTTTTTCTTTATTCTCTTTTTCTGTTTTTCAGTTGTTTATACCAGAACAAGCCTCCCATACCACTAGTATAATAAGATATATAATATGATATGATATAGGATAACACAACATAATATAACATAACATAACATAATAATATAATAATATAATATAATATAATACAATAATAATTAATAATTATAATATAATATGTAATATAATAATAGTATTTTGCTAAACTGACATAAGTGAATCCATTTTCAATACTCAAATTCCTGTGAAGGTGTCTAAAGTTTTTCAAACTCTGTTATCTGCTATTTACTGCTATATATCGTCATACTATTTTATATATTTTGAATTAAAAAACTTTTTAAATTTTTTAAACTTTTTTTTTTCTTTTTTGGTTTTTGGGTCACACCCGGCAGTGCTCAGGGGTTACTCCTGGCTCCATGCTCAGAAATTGCTCCTGGCAGGCACGGGGAACTTTTTAAATTTTTAACTTTTTGTTTGTTTGTTTGTTTGTTTGTTTGTTTTTGTTTGTTTTTGGGTCACACCCAGCGGCACTCAGACATTACTCCTGGCTCTGCGCTCAGAAGTCACTCCTGGCAGGCTTGGGGGACCATATGGGATGCCGGGATTCGAACCAGGCTCTGTCCTGTGTTGACTGTGTGCAAGGCAATGCCTAACCGCTGTGCTATCCCTCCGGCCCCCCAAAATCTATTTTAAAATCTATTGTCTCAGAGACAGAGTGATAGCATAGCAGTAGGACCTTGCTTGCATGTGGCCAACCAAAGACGGCTTTGGGTTTGATCCTCGGCATCCATTATGGTCCCCCAAGCTTGCCAAGAGCGATTTCTGAGCCCAGAGCCAGGAGTAATCCCTGAGTGCCGCAAGTGTGGCCTCAAAACAAAACAAAACAAAACAAAAAACAACTATTGTTTCATCATTTGGTGTGTTGAGGTTAGTTGGGATAATCTGGGGTCACATATGTGACTTTGGCAATGAGGTTGTCCACCTGAGTTATAATATCATCCTCCAAGATAGTTTCTCTTTTTCTTTTCTTTTCTTTTTTTTTTTTTTTTTTTTTTTTTTTTTTT
>PVKC010004890.1:7526-34661 GCA_004027635.1 Crocidura indochinensis | reverse complement strand
CATTGATGTTCAGGGTTTACTCTGGGCTCTGCACTCAGAAATCGCTCCTGTCAGGCATGGGGGACCATATGGGATGCTGGGATTTGAACCACTGTCTGTCCTGAATCGGCTGCATGCAAGGCAAACACCCTACCTGCTCTATCTCTACTGCTGTACTCTCTCTCTGGTCCCTAGTTTTTATCCTCTTACTGTGTGGCCAAAGACCATGAGCATGCCTGGGCATCATCATGCCTGGGCATGATGAACTGTAGTTTGAGGAGGTCTGCAGGCTTGTTCTGGCTGCAGCACCCTGTGGCCTCTGAGGTGCTCTTGTCCCCACCCTCCCTCTCAGCCCATGCTGTCCTTGTGCCGCTGAGGGGAGAGGGAAGGGGGAGCAGCTCTGTACACATGTTTGGGATTATAGTTAAGCCTAGGAAAGTCTTTACCTCCCCACTGAAGATTAATTTATCAAATCTTGCACAAGCTTCCAAGTATAGATGAGGCAAATGGACTTGGAGCTCTGGTTGGGGGCCTCTGCATCTTCCCCACTACTGGGTTGCCTGGGGCATTGGTGAGCCTCCAGCCTTTAGCGGCACAGTCTGTTCCCTCTTCTGCCTGGGTGCCTGGTTGTCCACTCTGCCTGCCAAGCTGGACGGCCCTTCCTCGTCTTGCTCAACTTCTCCACTCCCTCCCGTGTTCGGCAGTGCCTTCTTTGTGCTTCCAGTACCCCAGGACATACCACACTGAGGGGGACCAAGGGGCAATCTGCCATCCCACACTTAACCTACACTTCTCAAGCCTACTGCGTCCCTGATCCCTAAACATACACAGCTTAGAAAACCCAGCTCGCTGCTCACTGCCCAGCTGCCATTCACCTACAGTTCCCCTGGTCCCCAAAATAAAGGTCCTTTAGCCGATATTTGAGATCTGCAAAGTTTGCCAAGCCTGCACCTCCCATCATGTGTTCCCTGTGCAAGTTCTCTACCCCCAGCAGAGTATGCTCCCCTGGATAGGGCCTAAGAGTCTCTCTCTCTTTTTTTTGGAGGGGGATTTGGGTTCATACCTGGCAGGACTCAGGGTTTACTCCTGGCTCTAGGCTCAGAAATCATTCTTGGAGGCTCGGAGGACTATATGGGATGTCAGGATTGGAACCACTGTCCTTCTGCATGCAAGGCAAGTGCCCTACCTCCATTCTATCTCTCCAGCCCCAAGCCTGAGAGTCTCTTAGACTCTACTTCTTTTTGGAGGAGGGATGGTTTGGGCCATAATTGGGTTTACTCAGGGGCCACTCCTGGCTCAGTGCTGGCCCAGGGTAAGAATAGGGTGCTGCGGGGCCGGGCGGTGGCGCTGGAGATAAGGTGCCTGCACTAACCTAGGACGGACCACGGTTCGATCCCCCGGTTCCCCATATGGTCCCCCGTGCCTGCCAGGAGCGACTTCTGAGCGAATAGCCAGGAGTAACCCCTGAGCGTCACCGGGTGTGGCCCAAAAACCAAAACCAAAAAAAAAAAAAAAAAAAAAAAAAGAATATAGGTTGCTTCGATTCCAACTTGGGGCTCTTGCTTGCAAAGCACATGTTCCATCTCCTGACCCCTTTTTTTCCTCTCTCTGTTTTTCTTTTTTTTTCATTTTGGGCCACACCTGGTGACACTTAGGGGTTACTCCTAGCTTTGCACTTAGAAATCTCTCCTAGCTTGGGAGACCATATGGGACGCTGGGGGATCAAACTGTGGTCAGTCCTAGGTTAGCATGTGCAAGGCAAACACCCTACCGCTTGTGCCACTGCTCCGCCCCCTCCCTTTTTTGCCTCTTGGCTTCCATTTTACTCCGGGCCACAGAAGGCAGAAGGGCCTTCCGAGGGGCCAGAATAAACACCTCTCCTGGAAAGCCCCTCTTGTGCCCTCTTTGTGCTACATGGATCTCTATGAGAAAGGGGGATGACGCTGAAAGATTGGCAGCTTTTGAAAACCATTGGGTTCAGCCTCTGGCCCTTCAGGGTTAGGGTTCAGGGGAGGAAGGAAGGTATGTCGAGAGCAGGGCCAAGGAGATGGGAAGGCAGTGCCCGAGAGTTACCTCCTCATTGCCAGTTGTCACAGTTTGAGGAAACTGGCCAGCCCTGGCTGGGTTGTTGCCCAGGCAGAGTTCAGGTGACCACAGGTATGTTGGCCAGAGGACATGTCTCTGACCCTGTCTCTTGCCTGTTGCAGGCCCTGGCAGGAGCCCTTTGACCCTTGGATCCAGACTTGGTCTGCCCAGGTGTGAGACCCATGTTCCACATAGCACCACTGAGGTGGCTGTCAAGAGGGTAGAGAGGGTAGTTTGGGGCTTGGTAGGAGGCCTGGCAGGGCTGGGATTCATTTTACCTGGATAAGTTTATGGTCTGCCGAGACACCCCCGCCCTTCCCCCCTTCAAGTTACTGTCTCCCTGACTGAACTCTCTGTCCCTATCTCCCAGTGATCAGGGTGAGCAGACCGACTGACTTTCCTGTCCTCATCTGTGACAACAGGATTACTAGTACAACATCTTGGAGTAGTTGGGATAAGATGAGCACATGAAAACAAGGATTAGAGCACAAGGTGACACTTAGCAGAGTAAGCTCTCAGCCTGTGCTGACTGATGTTCTATCATCGTTTAGAGCATTTACTTCTCAGCCAAGGGTCGAATGACCCAGGATATTCCAGTGGACCACAGGTGAAAATCACATAAACGGGACACCCATGGCATAAGACTAAGATGGTGGTAGTGGTGATGGTGGTGGTGCAAACAAGGAAGGAAACAAGGTCAGAAGGGACCCTGGTGAGAAAAGGTTGAGAAACACTGATTCGTAGTCCTTCATCGGGACCTGGCACCTAACATTTTGTGTGGGCAGTGATTATCCAGATCACCTGTCGGAAGTTTCTAGGGTGTTTCGATACATTCTTGGAACTGTGTTCCATGTTCTAGGCATCCACTATTTGATGAATCTGGGTCTCTTGCATGGGAGACAAGCTGGGGTTGGAAACTTAGTGGGATGCACACCCATCCCTCACTGCTGTTGAAAAGGACAATTAGAATTGAGAGGAATCTTGGTAATGAGACTTGGGTTTTTTTCTTGGGGGAGAACACATCTTATAATGCTCAGGGGATATTCCTGGCTCTACAGTCAGAAATTACTCCTGGCTGTAGTTGGGAACATATGGGATGCCAGGGATTGAACCTGGGTCAGCCATGTGTAAGGAAAGCATTTTCCCACTGTACTGCCCCAGCAATACTGTTGAATTCATGCCCAGGTACTGATGAGGCTGAAGGGCCATGTGTCTGTCTGTGTGTGTTTTGGAGCCCCTTGGGGCACAGCAGGGAGGGCAAGCCTGGCAGGACTTGCTTCCTCGACAGACTTTTCCAGGGAAGTCCAGGACACAGCAAATATCTCTTGGGTTCTGGTCACAGTTGAACATTCACTGCACAAACACTGCCAGGCAAAGGACAGTGTCCCAGAGGTTCCTGTCCCACCACTGTTGAGACATGGTAAAGAAACCTAAAGTAAATAAAACAGGAAAACCTAGAGCTGCTGCTGCTGGGAGTAAACAGGATCCATTGAAGGGAGGTTGTATAGGGGGTAATGGTGCAGATAGCAGTCAGCATCTAAGATAGCATGCTGCCTTAGCACAAAGCCCCTACTGGGGGGAAATGGAAATTATTTCTACAAAGAAAAACACAGTGCCATTAATGTAAACTGAGAATTACTCAGCGGGAGGGGGCCTGTCACAAAGTTCCACTGCAACTGGCTGATGGGTTTTTCGGTTTCCAGAATTCCAAATATGTGCCCTGAGCCCACTCCTTGGATAGCCTGTCTAAACTGGTGCAGCCTAGCATCCTATTTATTTGGAGGAGATCTCATTGTGCTTGGTGGTTGCTTCTGATAGTGCTGAGGGGGTGTTTCTGACAGTGGTGAGGGACCATATGCAGTATCAGGGATCAAATCTGGGTTGGCTGCGTACAAGGCAAGGGCCTTCCCCCGTGCTATCCCTAGCCCCTGGTGTCTTGTCAAAGGTCATCTTGCAGGTTCTGCTCTGGGCTGTGTGAGAGCTTGTGCATGGAGCAGCAGAGCTAAAGGAAGAAAATGAGAGGTGATGTTTGAACCAATTTTTGAAAGAGACTTGTAGCAGGTGGTCAGGTGGCCCCAGGCTCCCAGGAAGGACTTTCCCAGTAGAGGCACAAGTGCACAGTTGTATTAGGTTGTTGTGTGGTGTGTTGGAAAACAGTGAAAAATAGCAAAGCCACAAGGGAGTTCAGAGACTAGAGGTCAGCAGCCCATCCCACCCGACCCTGGGTCAGTGTCCCAATTCTGTGCGGTCACTGGCTCAGGCCCTGGTCCTGCCTGTGGATGCCCAGATTATCGTGCTGCTGAGGAAGGCCCTAGAGCAGGGGTCTCAAACTCAATTTACTTGGGGGCCGCAGGAGGCAAAGTCGGGGTGAGGCAGGGTCGCATAAGGGATTTCACAAAAAAAAAAGGGGGGGAGGACAGCGGGCAGGAGCAGTGGAAATGACGTCTGCGCTAGGTGCAAAGTATTCGTGATTATTCGCTTACCGAATATTCGCAATAAAAAATCGCATTAGTAAGAAAAAAATCGCAAAAAATCGCATTAAACATTTGCATACTCCTAGCGGAACTGCTCAGATTTTGTGAATATTTAATGTGTTTTTTTTCTTACTAATGCGCTTTTTATTGCTATTATTCGGTAAGCCAATAATTGTGAATACTGCAATATTTTTTTGGGGGGGGGCACACCCGGCTATGCTCAGGGGTTATTCCTGGCTATCTGCTCAGAAATAGCTCCTGGCAGGCACAGGGGACCATGTGGGACACCGGGATTCGAACCAACCACCTTAGGTTCTAGAGCGGCTACTTGCAAGGCAAACACCGATATACTATCTCTCCGGGTCTGAATACTGCGATATTTGAAGGCCAGCCGCGGGCCACAAAATATTGTATGGAGGGCCGCGAGTTTGAGACCCCTGCCCTAGAGGCAGAGTGGAGGCCTGTGGGTTCCTGTACTCTGGGCATGAGTCCTGAGCCAAACTGGTTATTGCCAGCATGGTGTGTAGATAAACTGTCCCTGACTGGGCCTGGGTCTCAGATTCTTAAGGCGATGGCAGTGGGCCTTGCACATGAGGCCTCTCGCTAAACCTGGTTTCCTCATCCCAGACCCAGCCCATTCCAGGAAGTACTCAAGTCCCAACACCCCGAGGGCAGCCCTGAGCCCACAAAGCACAGCCTGTCAGGTCCCCCCATGCCCTTCACTCATATGTGGGCAGCTCAGGACCCACAAGCCTGCTGGCCTACTCCCTGGGAGAATGCAGAGACGCCAACTGGGGATAGCAGGGAGGGCTGGATGGCAGGCAGCAAGCAATCTCAGCTTCTGCACCGTCGGGGAGGACCCTGCCTAGGCCCTGGGCCATTTACTTAGCAGGCACGGAGTACCCCAGGGACCCATGAGCTGTTCTACCTCTTCCCCTCTTGTCCTTGGTCCCCTGATGGCACCACTACTAACAAACGATTACTGCTCTTTAGTTAAACCTGTACCATCTGTACTGTAGCTGACGGTGCCTCAATCCCTTTCCTATCCATTTCCTGCAGCATAGGTGTCTGTATCTCGGCCACTGACAAAGCTATATGGGAATCCCAAATTCCTCTTTTTGGGCACTTCCTTGATCTTCATCCCTACCCCTGCTCAGTCATTGCGCGTGTCCTTGTAGTCTGATCACACTCAGAGCCTCTGCACTTGCTGTTCCTGCTGCTGCCCAAGAAAACCTCCCATCTTTCCTGCTCACTTAATTTCATTCCTGCCTCCTTTCTCACTGAGACCTTTACACTGGCCCCTCACACTCTCTTTCCCCTCTGCACATTGTTCCTCACTAGAGGAACATGGACCCATCATACCAGTACCATTGTGGTCCTCTGAGATATCAGCTCCACCAGCCTCTACGTGCTTTCCCTGCAAATCTCGTGCCCTGCACAAGCTGGGCATGCAGGAGCGCTAAGGAAAGGGCCACAGATGCTGTCCGAGAGCTGGACCAAGGCTGTGTGGGCCACACCATATGGCAGGCCTGGGATGAGGTTGGATCCCTGTCCCAGGAGGTCCGTGGGCAGGATTTTGGGAAGTTCAAAGTATTGTGTAGCTCAGACAGGCTGTTGGCTTCTGTGAGGGTCAGAGCTGGTCTCCATAAGTTCTGTGTGAGAGGCCCCTTCCCCAGATTTCCCTCTTAGCCTTACGGGCCCTATAGACCAGGAATGGAGAGAGCCCCATATCCACCTTCATAGTGAGATTGAGAGGCAGAGTGTGTATGTGGGGTGGCATATTTAGGTCCTGTATTTTTTTTTCTGATAGAATTATGACAGAGGAGGAAGAAAGAGAAAAGTAAAGAGGTTACTTTCATTTCAGAGGAAGGCCTCTGTGCCTCTGTCTC
Source organism: Crocidura indochinensis (assembly GCA_004027635.1). Taxonomy (NCBI): domain Eukaryota; kingdom Metazoa; phylum Chordata; class Mammalia; order Eulipotyphla; family Soricidae; genus Crocidura; species Crocidura indochinensis. The sequence goes on along the minus strand of PVKC010004890.1, from coordinate 28,234 downwards.
TCGGTCTAGCTGGTGCTCATGGCCCACAGTTTCCTGGAGCTAGGAGCCTTACACTTCTCTGACCCCAAGGTGCTCCCAGGTTGGAGGCTGCAGCCAGCCTTTTGGCCCCAGTCTAGGACTAGACTGAGGCAGTAAATGAGCTGAGCTGCATCCCAGATACCTCTGTTGCCACCTCTTAGCTTTCCCTTCCAGTGCTTGTGGAGCTCCAGACTGAACGTTTTATCAGGCAGCTCACAGATGAGTTTTTATTTCAAGACCATTCTGGTGACTGCGGACTGACCAGCCTTTGATTTCTGAGTGGCATTTTCACACACTGACTCCCTCTGAACACCAGGCATGAAGGTTAGGAGGTGTGACCTGCAGGGTTTACAGCAGAGGAGGACCAGAAAGAGGTCTGCCTCCTTAGCTGAGGGTAGGGAAGAAGGTACTTACTATGTAGGACTGACCCTCGGAAGTTTGGGGGGATGAGGCACATCAAAGGTACTCTGAATTTACTCCTGGCTCTGTGCTCATACTCACTTGTGATGATATTCAGAGAACCAAGTGCAGTGCTGGGGATTGAACCAGGGTTCACTGCATAGAAGACAAGTGCCTTAGTCCAGGTACTGCCCGTCCAGCCTCCCTGACTCCTACATTTTCAGGTCAGGATGAGATGGGGAGCCTTTCCATGAATCGTAGAGACTGGCTATGAGTTTTAGGGGTGAGTGGCCCCTCTACATGGAGTGGCACCAGGCCCTCTTGTTGCATCACAGCTCAGGTTCTACCTGTGCTGTGGAATTACTGCTCTGCAGCCTCCCAAACTCCTACTCCTCTGGGGAGTGAGCGGATGACTTGTCCTCCATCTGCCATCTTCTCTACTGGCATGGATGGGCAAAGTGCAGAGCTTCGAGAAAATGCGAAAAGCGGCAAGAAGAGAGCCGAAGCGATAGGACAGCAGACAGGGCATTTGCTGTGGATTCTCAGCCCACCTGGGCTCAGTTGATCCCTAGCACCACACATGGTCCCCCAAGTCCTGCCAGGAGTGATCCCTCAGAGCAAAGAAAGCTAGCAGTAAGCCCTGAGCATTGCAGTATGTGTCCCCCAAAACAAAATAAGAGGCAAAGAGGCGCCGGAGTGATAACACAGCGGTAGGGCGTTTGCCTTGCAAGCTGCCGATCCAGGGTAGATGGTGGTTCGAATCTCAGCATCCCATATGGTCCTCGAGCCTGCCAGGAGTGATTTCTGAACACAGGGCCAGGAGTAGCCCCTAAGCGCTGCTGGGTGTGTCCTCCCCATCCCCCCCAAAAAAAGAGCTAAGGAAAAGAGGGAGAGAAGGGGGAGACAGGGATGCAAGCTTCCAACTAGACCCTCTCAGGGGGAGCCCTGCTCTACCTCAGGTGATTCCTCCACTGGGAACAGTCAGGAGCTCCCCCAAACCTACTTGAGAGACTCACCCCCAGGACCCAGGCCTTCTAGTATCACCAGACTTATGCTTTTTGTTTTATTTTGTTTTGGGGCTACATCCAGCAATGCTCAGGGCTTACTCCTGACTCTGCACTCAGGAATCACTCCGGGAGAGTTGGAGGGGTTGCGCCAGGGATTAGACTCAGGGCAACCTCATGCAAAGCAAGAGCTCTACCTTTGGACTATCATTTCGGTCCCTCCCCAGACCTATATTGAAGAGGGGAGGCACATTGAGTATGCACTGACTGAAAGTGAATAGAGAGGGAGAAGGTTCTAGAAAACTAGTCTGTAGCCCTTGGAAGCCCCTGCAAGGCCATGGAAGTGCATGGGAGAGGGTTGTTGTTCAGAAGGGCCATGTGGCCAGTTCCTGCTTTAGGCTCCTGCAGCGGGACTGCAGCCTCCCAACACCATCTACTTTCCATCCTTGTTGCTGGGGATGGGCCTTCCTGAGGAAAGGGACCCTGGGGCTGGAGCTGGGCTGGAGCTGTGTTTAGGGTGAGCCAGTCTGGCTGATTGTTCCCCTCACCTCACACACTGGCCAGGCAGTCTACGCTGCCACTTTGATTTATATCCCTAGGGAGATAAGCCTGAGTGCCCTCCCACCCCAGCCTGTCACTTAGGGCTGCAGGACACCCAAACTACGTGTGTGTAGTTACCGGGGTGTGATTTGAGAAGGGGTTTTTCCCTTCACTCTGAACCTTAATCTCTCAGCAGCGCCCTGCTCGGCTGCCCCTGGAGCAGTGGGTGGCCCTGGTTGGTGGCATCTAGTGACTGTCGGTTTTCTCAAGCAGTGAGCTGAGAGGAGTCAGAGGTTTGGGACGCAGACAGAACCCCGAGTGCCCCACCTCGGTCCCCTGCCTGTATCCCCCGTAGCACGCCCTTGCTGTCGCGTTTCTCAGACGTGGGAATAGAGGTGGCTGGTGCTGGGGGCGGGGCAGTGACCGCTAGTAACCCCGCAGACAGCGGCGGCGGCGGGGCGGGCTACTACCTACCGCCCGGGAGTAACCCTCTGCCCCTTTCTGCCCCAGGGTGGGTGGAGAGGTTGCGAGTGAAACTGGAGCCCGATGGCGGCGAGGGATGGGCAGGGGTCCGGGCCGGGCCCCAGCGAGGCGGTGGCGTAGTCCTGATTGGCCGTGGGTGCTCACCCCATGCCAGGCTCGCTGCCCGGGGAGGGCGGGCCGGGGCGAGGCCGGGGCGGGGCGCGGCCGCAGAGCGACTATAAAGGCGGAGGCTCCGGGCCAGGTGGAGCCGGCGGCGGAGCTCTGAGATTAGCAGGCCCGGCACCTGGGCGCCCCAAGGGGCGGCGGGGCGCAGGCCGTGAAGCCATGGATTGCACCTTTGAAGGTACTTCTGAGACGGTCCCCCACCCTTTATTGCAGAGCCACCGTCTCTCGCTGCTAAGTGGCCACTGGTGTGGTCCGGCATGGCTCTTCCACAAGGAAAGAGCCAGTTCGGAGGGGTTATGTCAGCTCTCGGGAGGTTGGTGGGTTAATCCCCCACCTCACTAGCTACCCCGACCCCCGATGTCTGGAGGGAGAGGCCAAGGCTGTTTTGCTTATCCTCTGACCTGCAGTGCTTGCGCTACCCTCCTATTTTCAGGACCTGGGGGAACTTTTGAACTTCCTCTCAAAGGCTGAGAGTAGCAGCCCCTGATCATCCAGATGTGGAGTGTCTGTCCTGTATCCAACCATTTTTCTTGTGGGGTCTGAGTTTCTCCACCTACCAAACCGGAGAGGGAGGTTTTGTGAGTGCAAGTCTTTTCTGACTTTATGCCCTGCACACGTCAGAAGGGCCACAGAGTGTTTTTATTTGAGAGATGGGGAGCCTAGTCCCCCCCACCCCACCCATTGGAGGCCGGAAGGAGGCTTCTTCCTGCAGTAACTGTCTGTCCAGGGCTCATTATTGGGACCAAGTAGGACCATTGAATCCTTACTCTTCACAGTAAAGCCTTCACCACCCCTAAAGAGCTGAGTCTTTCTGTTTCAAAGATGAAGAAACTGAGGTCAGTTTCTGTAAGAGGTGAACTGATTCAGGGACACGGGGCTCCTAGGCCTGTGGGCCCTAAGGAGTACTTTGACCCACTGGGTGGCCCAACCCCAGAGGGCTGACCTGGTCTTGCTGTTGGCCTCCAGCTAGGGAAGAGGGCCTGGTGGCCAGGCCGAGGTAGGGAGCATGGCCAGAGTGTGTGAGAAGGAAGAAGTTAGGACAGACAGCATTCTCTTTATGCAGGAGAAACCAAAGCCATGAATGGCCTGGTCCTGAGGCCACTTGGCCTCAGACAACGTCTGGGCTTGTGCCCAGAGCATGCAGGGACTCACTGATTGGCATGCAGGACTGGCAGCTGGCTGCACCCCCCCCAGGCCTTTTGGGTCCATAGAGAGAAGGGGCTGTGGGCTGTTGATAGCAGCTCTGCCATTGTCCAACTGTGGGGCACATCAGTGGGTGTCATGGGCCCTGCCTGCCCTGGACAGACCTAGTGTGTTGTTCCAAAGCTATTTGATGCACATGAGACCCCACAGGCATCGTTTCAGATGTCACAGGTACCTGGAAAATGGCTCTGTGTCAGTTGTCCTGGGCTTAGGTGGGAGATTCTTTACAGCTGCGACCCTGCCCAGATCTCAGAGGGATGGGGAAGACATGGGGAGTTTGACGACTTCCCCTAACCACCACCCCCCCAATCACTCAGACAGCCTCTTCTTTCCCCAGACATGCTGCAGCTCATCAACAACCAAGACAGTGACTTCCCAGGCTTGTTCGACCCACCCTATGCAGGAGGTCGGGCAGGTGACGCAGACCCCAGCAGCCCTGATACCAGTGTCCCTGGCAACTTGTCTCCACCTCCTGCTACCATGAGATCCCCCTTTGAAGGCTTGCTGGGGACAGCCAAAGGCACACTCCCACCTTTGTCCCCTTCTCCACGGCCAGCCACCCCATTGAAGACGTACCCGCCCTCTGGGTCTGCCTTTTCCCCTGGGCCAGGTATCAAAGAGGAGCCCATGCCACTGACCATCCTGCAGCCCCCAACCCCACAACCTGTGCCGGGGACCCTCATGCCCCAGAACTTTCCTATCCCAGCAGCACCGCAGTTCAGCTCTGCTCCCGTATTGGGCTATCCCAGCCCTCCTGCAGGCTTCTCTACAGGTAAGGAGGGGGGTGGCATGAACTAAAGAAGAAGCACCCTTGTCTCAGGAAATTTGAAGCTTTTGGCAAGTGGGTCTTCACACTGCTGTTTAAAGTACCCCCAAAACTAGCAATACAGGTTCCTTGTTGTTCCGGGGCATCGCCTCCCACTCTGCCTTGGGTGTCCACATCGAATACTTGGCTAGAAAGCTATCCCGTTTACACCAGAGCCCCAGGCAGGGCCTGTGCAGATCGGAAACTGAGGCCCAGTGAATGGTGACTCACTCAAAGTTACATAGTCCAGGGACCTGAGAGGCAGGTTTAAAATGGGTCAGGACAGGCTGAGCCCATAGCCCCAGCCTTTTTTTCTGCAGGAACTCCTCAAGGGAGCACTCCACAGTCATTGCCTGGCCTACCGCTGGCTCCTCTGCCCGGAGCTCCGCCCATCTCCTTGCATACCCCAGCTCAGAGTGTGGCTCCCCAGCAACTGTTGACGGCCACAGCTACCCCCACAGCAGCCCCTGGCACCACTGCTGTGACCTCCCAGATCCAGCAGGTCCCGGTGAGGGGTTGGGTTCAGGGCTGGGCTGGGATGGGGCAGGCATAACTCATGCTCATAGCTCATGTCTGAGTCCTCTGTCACCTGCAGGTCCTGCTGCAGCCTCACTTTATCAAGACAGACTCACTGCTCCTGACCACCATGAAAACAGACCTGGGGACCACTGTGAAGACAGCAGGTCTGAGCCCCCTGGCTCCTGGCACAGCTGTGCAGACAGGGTCTCTGCAGGTGGGTACAGGAACAGGATAGAGGGTGTGGGGTCTGCACATGTGCAGGTCTGCAGGGAACTATGCTCCATGCAGACCCTGGTGAGTGGAGGCACCATCTTGGCAACAGTGCCACTGGTCGTGGATGCTGAAAAGCTGCCTATCAACCGCCTGATAGCCAGCGGCAAGACCCTGGGCTCAGCGCAGAGCCGTGGAGAGAAGCGCACAGCCCATAATGCCATCGAGAAACGCTATCGCTCCTCCATCAACGACAAGATCATCGAACTCAAGGACCTGGTAGTGGGCACAGAGGCAAAGGTGTGGACAGAGGCCTACAGGGGCACAGAGCAATGTGACTGGGAAAGAGGAAGAAAGAGAATTGGATTTGAGCCTGGACAATCTTGGGCTCTAGTCTCTTTGGCTGGGCCACCTCCATTTATCCTATTTATGCAGTGCAGCTTTCTAGAGTACCAGCTATACTAAGACCTGGGGTGCAGTGTGAGAAGCAGAAACTCTTTTCTTCGAGGAACTGACATTCTAGATCAGATGGAGGAGGGAGGGATGAAGGTAGAGAAATGGCAATAGCAGGATGAATAAGTATTTACATGAAGTAGATGGTAGAAAGAAAAGACTGAAAGGGGGGGGGTATCATAGCTAGGTAGTCAAGGTGGAAACTCAGTGATGTGAGACTGGGAATGGAGGATGCACCAGGCTGGAAGGTGGCAATGAGTACCTACCTCAGCAGCCAGGTACATGCTGCTGTGTTCATTTTACAGATTCCTCCATGGGCCACTCCTGGGCTAGGGGAGGATTCCTTGCTTTGAGGAGAAAGTAGCTAGTGCCAAGGCCCAGAGGCAGTTGCAGAGTAGCCCTACCCACTTGCCAGGTCTGACCTGCCACCTCTCTCCATTCCCTCTCACCCCCTGCAGCTGAATAAATCCGCTGTCTTGCGTAAAGCCATTGACTACATCCGCTTCCTACAACAGAGCAACCAGAAACTCAAGCAGGAGAACCTGAGTCTGCGCACTGCTGCCCACAGAAGCAGTGAGTCGTCCTGTCCTCACTCAGCCCTGCGAGAGGCCTGACCCTCCTTTGGCCTGAAACGGCCATTAGGAGTGAGGCCTTCTCTGGCTGCCTCCTCCTACAGGCCCTAAGCTGCTTTGAGTGGAATCTCCACTCCCTTCTGCAGCTTTGTTCCTTTTGACTCACAGAATCCCTGAAGGATTTGGTGTCCACTTGTGGCCATGGAGGGAACACAGATGTGCCCATGGAAGGCCTGAAGCCCGAGGTGGTGGACACACTGAGCCCACCCCCCTCAGATGCTGGCTCCCCATCCCAGAGCAGCCCTCTGTCCCTGGGAGGCAGAAGCAGTGGAAGCGCTGGCAGTGGCAGTGATTCAGAGCCCGAGAGCCCAGTCTTCGAGGACAGTCAGGTTGGGCCCTATGGCATTATGTCCCTTTCTGTCTCTGCGTGCTGTCATCTGAACCCCAGCACAGGGTCTAGAGAAGCCTCTGGCATATCCCCCATCTCGTTTAGAGTGCTAAGGAAGCCTGGGGCTTAGGGACCCCCAGTCAGGCCAAGAGGAGAACTGAACCCAGGGCCACCCTGTCTACCCCTAGGTGAAAGCAGAGCAACTACTGTCCCCGCACCGAGGCCTGCTGGACCGCTCTCGGCTGGCCCTGTGCATGCTTGTCTTCCTCTGTCTCTCCTACAACCCCTTGGCCTCCCTGCTGGGCAGCAGGGGTGTACCCAGCTCCATGGAAGCCACCAGCATCTACCATGGGCCTGGGCGCATTGTGCTGGGCACTGAGGGTAGAGGTAGGTGATGCCAAGCTTAGCTGATTTTGGAGAGAAGTGGGAGAAGGGAAACTTGAGATATGGGTCTCTTGGGGGTGTTGTGTCCTCAGCCCTTCTGTCCCCCCAGATGGCCCTGGCTGGGCCTCCTGGCTGCTGCCCCCACTGCTCTGGCTGACTAATACACTATTTGTGCTGCTCTTCCTGGCACTGCTCTTCGTCTATGGGGAGCCCATCACTCGGCCCCACTCAAGCCCTGCTGTGCACTTCTGGAGGCATCGCAAGCAGGCTGACCTGGACCTGGCCCGGGTAAGGGGTCAGATCTGGGGTGGTAGACAAGGGTGGACCTTTCCCCTGTTCCTGTCCTCTGGGTCAGCCGTGAACAGCTCTCCTCTACCTCCCAGCCCCCTGGAGTTGTGCGGACCCAGTCTAGTGCTCCCAAAAAAGAGGTCATGGAGGGGACCCAGAAGTGAAGGTACCTTCGGAGCCCTCTTGGGCTCTCAGGTGCTCAGGGGGCCTTTAACCCTATTTTCTAACCTGGAAACCTCTTATTCTCAGGGTGACTTTGCCCAGGCTGCCCAACAGCTGTGGCTGGCCTTACGGGCCCTGGGTCGACCTCTACCCACCTCCCACTTTGACCTGGCCTGTAGCCTGCTCTGGAACCTCATCCGCCACCTGCTGCAGCGCCTCTGGTTGGGCCGGTGGCTGGCTAGCCATGCCGGGGGCCTGAAGAGGGACGGCGCTCTGCAGGCAGATGTCCGGGCCAGTGCCAGGGATGCAGCCCTTGTCTACCACAAGTTACACCAGCTGCACACCATGGGTACGACTGGTCGCGGCCAAGGAGCTTCTATTCCCAACCCCACTGTCACCTCTCCTGCCCTGTGCCCCAGCCCACCCTCACGTCCTGTTCCTTTTCTAGGGAAGTATACAGGTGGGCACCTCACTGCTGCCAACTTGGCCCTGAGCGCCCTGAACCTGGCAGAGTGTGCTGGGGATGCTGTATCCGTAGCCACGTTGGCTGAGATCTATGTAGCAGCTGCACTGAGAATCAAGACCAGTTTCCCCTGGGCCTTGCATTTTTTGACTGTGAGTGTGGGATGGGGGCCAGGTAGGGGAGATGGGGTAACGGGGGTGACTTTCCAGCCTGACTCTGCTGAAATGGGAAAGCCCTGAGTGATGGGGTATGAGTGTGAGTCCCTACTGGGTACATATGACAGGTTGGCCCCCCTTCCCCCACAGCGTTTCTTCCTGAGTAACGCCCGCCAGGTCTGCCTGACACAAAGTGGATCAGTGCCTCTGGCCATGCAGTGGCTCTGCCACCCTGTGGGCCACCGTTTCTTCGTCGATGGGAACTGGGCTGTGTGCAGTTCCCCACGGGAGAGCCTGTACAGCGAGGCTGGAAACCCAGGTGCTCTGTCTCATCTGCCCCTCCTCCTTCCCAGTCCCCCACATTTCCATGCCATCCCTCACCTCTGGGTGTCCCATGTACACGCCAGGCTATGGCCTTGGTGTCAGTAGCATGCTCATGCAGAACAGGAAGGCCTGGTTGAACGCTGTCTCAGTTGGGATTTTTCAGGAGTAAAGAGGTAGAGATATCTGTGAGCAGGTAGGGAATAGGGATGTACATCAGGTCAGAGGAAGTGGGCCAGGAAGGGACAGAGCTACTAAGGATAGTGTGGAGCAGACCACAATACCCCAAGGGGGATATATATTCCTCAACTTCTACCTCTCCCAAAGCCCTGCCCACCCATGAGTCTAGGATATGTTTGGGGGCTCTTGGTAGGAAGAGGTAAAAAGAGCTCCTCCCACCCAACTTCTCCCCACAGTGGACCCGCTGGCCCAGGTGACTCAGCTATTCCGTGAACATCTCTTGGAGCGAGCACTGAATTGTGTAGTCCAGCCTGGCCCGAGCCATGGGTCTGCTGATGGGGACAGGTAAGTGTGCTCCTGTATCCCACTTGGCAAGAGCCCTGCACAGCAGCTTGAGAATGGCTCTGTCTAGGGATCTGTGTCATTAGCTGGACCTGAACTCTGGGGTACTCACTGATTCACTCGCTCCACATCTGCTCCCCATCTGCCTGCCGGGACACAGTGACTCTTTGTAGAATCCAGAAATTAGACTGATTTGTGAGGGGAAGGAGGATGACTCAGGCCCCTACCCCTATCCTAAAGACCAGTCCTTCTCTCCCGAGCCACAGGGAGTTCTCAGATGCCCTTGGGTACCTGCAGTTGCTGAGTAGCTGTTCTGATGCTGCTGGTGCCCCTGCCTGCAGCTTCTCTATCAGCTCCAGCATGGCAGCCACCACTGGTGAGTCTCTGACTTCTAGCCCCTGGGTCCATGCCTGGCCTCAGGTACAGTGGGACTGAGTTTCAGTGAGCCCTCCTCTCTAGGCACAGACCCGGTGGCCAAATGGTGGGCATCGCTGACGGCCGTGGTGACTCATTGGCTGCGTCGGGATGAGGAAGCGGCTGAGAGGTTGTACCCACTGGTGGAGCATCTACCCCAGGCCCTACAGGAGTCTGAGTGAGTCAGGCCAATACTCCCACCTGCCCCCCACCATGCTTCCTACCCAAGGAAGACAGAATAAGGGTAGTGGGGGAGCTCCAGGGCCTCATGTGACTAATTAGACCGGACCTCTCCATCCTGGCCCCTAGGAGACCCCTCCCCAAGGCAGCACTGCACTCCTTCAAGGCAGCCCGGGCCCTTCTAGGCCATGGAAAGGTCGAATCTGCTTCCGCCAGCCTGGCTGTCTGTGAGAAAGCCAGCGGGTACCTTCAGGACAGCCTGGCCACCACCGCAGCCAGCAGCTCCATTGACAAGGTTAGAGGTAGGGGTGCGGGTCCTATAAGTCCGACCTTTGCACTCCTTGGTTGACCTCCCTTGGGTCCCAGAAAGTTGGACTAATCTCTCCAAGCCTGGGTGGGGGTCTGACCGACCTTGCACTCTGACTCAGGTTCGATCCCAAGGGAGCGTGGCCGTCTCCATCTCTGTCTGCTACATCTCTGGTGTGATAGGCCATTGATAGATAGAGGCTCCTGGGGCAAATGGTAGCTATGGGGGTCCAGAGGCGGGTAGCCCTTCGGTGCATATATGTGGGCAGTGCATTCCGGAGTCATCCCCCGGCACCAAGAGCCCTCACTTTCCCCTGTCAAAGCTGGAGCCCCCATGACCCCTGGCCTGTCCCATCCTGTCCACCCCTAGGCCATGCAGCTGCTTCTGTGTGACCTGCTGCTGATGGCACGGACTAACCTATGGCAGCGGCAGCAGCCTCCCACCGCAGCTCAGGCCTCGCAGGGCCCCAGCGGAGGAAGTGGGCCTCAGGCCTCTGTTCTGGAGCTTCGGGGCTTCCAGAGGGACCTGAGTGGCCTGAGGCGTCTGGCTCAAGGCTTCGGGCCTGCCATGCGTAGGGTGAGTCCGCCTCCCAGCCTTCTGGGATCTGTTGGGGGAAGACACCACAGGGAGATGTGGAGAGTGGAAACCTAGTTTGAAGCACCCCCTCTCCTGACGCCTGCTGCCCAGGTATTCCTGCACGAGGCCACCGCCCGGCTGATGGCTGGGGCCAGCCCCGCACGGACACACCAGCTCCTGGACCGCAGTCTGAGGAGGAGGGCAGGCCCCTGCGGCAAGGGAGGTGAGCCAAGCTCTGCGAGGAGGGGTGTGACCCAGGTGGGACGGCCCAAGAGAGGGGGACCTGGATACTGTAAGAGACAAACGGAGCTTCCCTCAGCAATCTTCTGGGGCTGCAGCATGTCCTTGCAGGAAGGCGGGTGGAAGATGGGGCGGGGTCCAGAGGAACTGGTGGGGATGGACCCCGCTGGAGGCGTGGCAAATGCGCAGCCCCTCCCCCGGTGCGGGCCTTTGATGCCGTTGGCGTGCTCTGCATAGGCGCAGTGGCGACGGACTTGGAGCCCCGACCCACGAGGCGCGAGCATGCCGAGGCACTGCTGCTGGCTTCCTGCTACCTGCCCCCCGGCTTCCTGTCGGCCCCGGGACAGCGGGTGGGCATGCTGGCCGAGGCTGCCCGCACGCTGGAGAAGCTCGGCGACCACCGGCTGCTGCACGACTGCCAGCAGATGCTCCTGCGCCTGGGTGGCGGGACGACTGTCACCTCCAGCTAGACCCTCTCGGGCTGCCCCAGCCCTGTAGCCGAAGTGGAGCACATCGACTTGTTTCAGCCTGATTCAGCCAGTTTCTGGGGTTAGAGCCTTATGTGCTCAAGGCAGCGTCTGAAACGCTGGTGTCCACAGTTCACCCACGTATTCCCTGGGTACCTCTCGGCGGCTTTTGTCTCCTGACTTGGGAGGCATCGCTGCCGGGCCGACCCCCGACCCCCAACGCCCACCCCATCTGCTGCGCAGCCCCGGGAAGGCTGCGTCCAGGATGGTGCTGACATCTGGTGGCCGGTAGGGTGATTGCGAAGGTGCGGCCTGCAAGTTGTCACCTTTGCAGCACCCAGTGACTTTCCCCTATCCTATCTAGGGAGTAGAGAAAGGGACATTTCACCAATCTGAGAGGTCCACTTGGCTAGTACATCCGTGAGGGTTCCTGCTCCAAGGCCTCCTTCCCTCTGAGGAACGCTTGTACATAGTGTAGATGTGCACCAGCCTCCTGACCCCTGAGGCTCGAGTGCTACTTTGCCTTTTGCAAACTTTATTTTCATAGGTTGAGACGTTTTGTACAGAGAATAAAAACTGAAGTTATTTATAATCTGGGTTTTGTTCCTTTGTTTAGGTGGTGGTTTTTCTTCAGCTGTTTTATATGCGGGCAAGAGAGGGGTCCTCTGGGATTTCCTTTCCACCCGGCACCCAGGCAACTGCTTCCTGCCCCCCATATTTCTATTCATAAGGAACGTTTACCCCTTCTCATATCATGGTGGCCTGGAGGTATGTCTTCTGCCCACCTGGATCCTACTGATCTTTGGACTCTGTCCTCCACTCGCTGTGCTTTTTTACTACTCAGCTTCTGCTCCCATTAGCTCCTTGGGTGATGTGGAAGGACCACTCTGTCCTTAAAGATTGATGACAGGAGGAACTACACCGTGAAACCCTTTCTTGGGTGAGGGAGGCCATGTTTAGAGCACACCCAAAGTTGTTCAGGGCTTACTCCTGGCTCCACCGCAGGAGTAGTAGTGCTTGGGGGACCAAATAGGGGTGCTAGGGATCAAACCCAGGTGGACTGCGTGCAAGGCAAGTACCTTACTTCTGGTCCCTTTATCCCTCTGGTCCCCAACCTGAGATCCCTGAATGTCTGCAGTGTCACCTCCCTGCCTTGTCCCAAACCTGGTCCTCCATCAGGATGGTTGGGGCTGGCATTCTCTTCCTGCTTCTTATGTTTTCCAGGGAAGCTTCTCCCCTCCAATGCCATCCGCCATCTAAAGCCTGGCCCCTCTCCCAGCAGAATCTGCTCAGAATCCAGGGGCTGCAGACTTCCAAAACAATTGTTGTATCTTTATTGACTTTTTTTTCTGAATGCAATGACTGTTTTTTACTCTTAAGGAAAATAAACATCTTTTAGAAACAGCTCGATACACACAATCTTCAGTGTGAAGCAATATACTAATAAGAACACTAGTCGTCTTAACATTTACAGTCTTCATATATATTATATATATGTATATGTATACATATATATACACTATATAACGAGGCCAGATATAATACACACGTTTATCATTTTACAGTCATATGTACAGGGAGTTGCTAGGGCGGCCCCAGACCGGGGGGGTGGGGGCTGCATCAGGCCTATCGAAGCGTGGACAGAGCTGAGGACACAGACTGACAGGCGGACGGAACGGCAGGGACTGGCTTGGGCCGGTGGTGGCTGCGTTGGGCCGGGGGCATCGCTGTCGCCCCTTCCCCAACCAGGGCCCCGTGCTGAGGGGAGCACGACGCACAGCGGCGACACACGGGAGAAGCGAGCAAGTTCCCAACATATATACATTCTATGTAACATATATATAGAGGGGGACACAGGTTTGTACACGAATCTAGCACTGTCGCTCCCCGGGGGGCCAAGTGGGCGCTGAGGTCCCCGGAGACACGGCGATGACGCTTGGCTTGGCGGGCCGGGCGTGCGCGGCGGTCAGGACTCCTTTCCGTTCGCGCTGGGTCCCAGGCAGGACTCCAGGGTTGGGGTAGAGGACTGAAAAGGGGACAGACAGAAGCCAAGGGCGCCCCAGTCCTGCCCACACGGAAGCCCGCCCCGCCCACCCCCTGCTCTGATATGCTCGGGTCTCTAGGACGTTTGGGCCCAGGCTGGTTAGGAGGGACGCTCGGTCTTGTCTGCTCCTGAGCCTGAGCCTCGCCAGCTCCCACCCTTCCGCCTCCTTAAGACTCCGCTCGGGGGTTGCCCTCAGCCTCTTCTAGGCCCTCCAGCCCCCAGTCCCAGGGTAGCCAGTGCAAGCCACGACTGGCTGGGGAAAGGCGTGCAACACCCGCCCACGTTTTAGAACTTTCGGGGGAGAAGACGCCCCAGGAGAAAGGCGCCCACCCTTGCCAGAGCCTGGAAGCACCAAGGAGTCTGGCCGCTCCCTGGGCTCCCCCTCTCTAAGCTGGGCTCCAGGGGTTGGGCCTGGGGGCCCAATCTCCTCCGGACCTGGACCGTGATTTCTTCCCAGCCCAGGGCCGCAAGTTTCTAGCCCTCGGTGGCCAGATCCGAGATCCGGGGTCCGGATCAAGGATCGGCGCTGGATCCACACTGGGAGCAGCTCAAAGGCCCGGGGGCCGCGTGGACGGCTCCTTTCCTTTCCCTCGTGGCCGGCAGGTGGACAGGAGGACGCCGGCAGCTCCCCTGCCGTTTGGGGTGGATTACAGCGGCTGCCTCTGCAAGACAAGGGGTCGACGGGCTTGACATTTCCCACGCCCGGGCCAGCCCTGCCTCTCTGGAGCCCTAGGGTGTCAGCTGGAGGGAGAGGCCCCTCCCGTGGAGCCCCCTTCCCAAGATGCTCTTATCCTTGAATCAGGTCAGCAGGTGGGCAGATGGAACCTGTGCCAGAACTGCTGGGGAGAGGGTTGCCTGGTGAAGGGGCCTCTCTCCAGTCAGAACCCCCACCTTAGAGACTTGGGGCACCTACCTTATGTTTGGGACACTTCAAAGAAAAGTTCTCTTCGATGAATACGCAACCTGTGGCCAGAGAAGTTTGGGTGGTTAGGGTACTGCTGGTATTTGGCCAGGGCCCCCCCTGCCAGCCCACAAAGCCCTAGGCCACAGGGGTGCCCTTGAAAGAGTCAGACGACTCAGCTTGAAATCCTCCACCATTCAGCCTCCATCTGCCCTCCAGCCCCACCAACCTGGCCCTTCACTCCTCCCCTCCTCTGGGGCTAGTGATCCCTATTGTTGCAGAACAACAACCCCCCCCCCCCACCCCCCCCCCGCGCACACACACACACACACACACACACACACACACACACACACACACACACACACACACACTGCCACTCCCTCTTCACATCAGTGCTGTCTTCCTACATAGGTGCAGCAGTATCTGGAAGGTGGCCTAGAGGCCCGGTGCTGCTCCTATGGGCAGACCTGGGTGGTGCAGCATGGGGCTGGATTCAAGGTCAAGTTTGGTCTGCAATGGATGCTAGAGGATTGCTGGGGAGGCCTATGAACTGCCTGCCTGGTTCTCCCAGGCCCTCAGGATGTGCGCTTGCTCCTAGGGGAACCTAGAGGGAAACGGAGTCCTGTACAGGTGGAACCGCAGCTTGTATCTCAGCGTCCAGGCTGGAAGGCACAGCCCGCCATGGCAGACAAAAAAGGTTGCTTGGGTCAGGGCTCAATGGAATCAACTCCCCAATCTGCTGTCTCCTTGGCTTTTCCTCCTGGAATTTCTTGTCCCATGCTCCCTTCTGGGCTCCCCCACCCACAACCTTCATGGCCACAAACCCACCCAATGTGGAAGCCCGCGCTGCAGGAGCCTCTCCTCCGGCTCCATCCTCTGTACAGGCTGTGGCCATAGTGGGTCCCAGGTACCAGACAGCACTAATGGTGGCCCATGGCAGGACAAGTGGAGGGGAAAGCAGGTGGGCAGCAGAGCTAGGAATGCTCCAGGCCTCTCTGAAGCTGCCTTTGCCACACACTAACAAGCTGCCCAACACCCCAAGATGAACATGCCCTTTAGGGCCAAGCAGCTGAAGGGGGCATCCCTCCCTCTCCATTCCTGACACAGGCAGCTTCAGGACTGAGTCACACCTTTAGACAACACTGGCTAATTGGCCCATACTGGAAACTCCCCAGCCCTCTGTTCATGAAACCAGAGCCAGAAATGTTCAAGCCAGGGCCTGGAGAGATAGCACAGCGGTGTTTGCCTTACAAGCAGCCGTTCCAGGACCAAAGGTGGTCAGTTCAAATCCCGGTGCCCCGTATGGTTCCCCGAGCCTGCCAGGAGCTATTTCTGAGCAGACAGCCAGGAGTAACCCCTGAGCACCGTCAGGTGTGGCCCAAAAACCAAAAAAAAAAAAAAAAAAAAAAAAGAAATGTTCAAGCCTGTGTCCTGGGTCCACCACAGAGCTCCAGTCAAGGTCTTGGAGCTCTTAACATGGACAACTCTTGCCCTAAATGAAATGCTCCCCAACACACACACACACACACACCAGTTCCAAAGGCATATGGAAGAGCAGGGTCACCAATGTTTGGGGAACATTTGGGTCTTTGGAAACATGGGGAATTCTTGGGGAGCCTAAGACCAGGTAGACAAAGTAGTTTTGGGTCTGAATGGAAAGGACACTGCCAGGCTGGGCCAACTGGACCTAGTCAGCCTCACAGGGGCTGAGTGGGGCCAGGAAAATGGGGTGGGCTGAGTGCCTGACCCAGAGAGCTGGAGAGGCCCTGGGACACACCTGGCAGCTCTGAGGGTTCAGTAGGTCTTCAGAGCACTAACAAGGACTGGAGCCCCTGTCCTGGGTCAGCTGAGATCCATGTAGTTTCCTGGATGTGGGGTTTCCTCGTGCTCCCACCTTCTCCACCCATTCTCCTGGTGCCCACAGGCCTAATATCAAGACCCTCTGATCACAGGATTGCAGTCTGTCCTGAGCCCAAGTGCTTCAAATTCCACTTATCCAAATCAGGGTGTACAGTGACAGAGAGCCCGTATCCTCCCTGCACCCCTATCCTGCATGTCACAGCTGGAGTAGATGTAGACTTAATCACCACTCAGTGGCCTGGACTTGATGAGGCGTTGTTGTGCCTGGATACTTCAGAGCCCCCAGTTGAGGCCTGAACGAGGAATGTCTGGGACCCTGGCTTGGCTGACACCCTCCGTCCAAGGCAAACTACAAGATGGGTCCAGCACACCCAGATAACCCAGATAACTGTGCACTCAGCCTCGCAGTTTGCTTCCTCCCGCTGCCCTGGAGCTCTTTAGAAGCCACTGTCCTCAGAACCTGTCAGACTTCAGCAGACACCAAAACTTGTGCTCCAAGCCTGCTAGACTTCCCACAGGGCTAGGGGCAGGGCTCATGTGCCTTGCACGTGTGAGGCCTGAGTTCTATCCCAACTCTTCATGCCCAATATAAAAACCAAGTGCTGATACACTGTCCAACCTTTGGCAGACTCATTCAAATATCACCTTCTCTGGGGAAGTCCTCCTGGATGCTCATACTGCTCGGGCAGAATGACTCCCTTGTCACAAACCACTCTCTAATCACTAAGACTCTGGGCAAGGATCAGGATCTCCTGTCCCACTTAAATGCCTGGGGTGGCAGCACTGGGGCGGGAGCCCCTGTGTGCCCATCTCCTGCCTCTCTATAAAGAGGCCACAGAGAGAGCAAGGGACCAGCCAGGACCTGGTGTGCATGTAGCTAGGGCTAAATTAGTCCCTGCAGAAGAAAAGATGAGACTCGTGGTAGCTATTACTGGGAGCAAGGCCATGTGGCTGCTGAAGTGTCTGAGTCCACATTAAAATCTGGTTCATGCAGCTCTGGTGAAATGGGAGGGGGAGCCAGTGGAACCCCCCCCCCCATTTCACCCCAGCAGCTCCTCCTTACTGAGTGCCAGCACCTCAGCCCCTGCCAAGGAGCTGTCACCAGAGTCCTGCGTGTGCTGAAGTGGGGAGGGAGGGGCTCAGATGTACTAAGGCTGGCCTGGGGCCAGGCAGGCAGGCAGAAGGGGTACAGGGCATGGTCCCCTGTGCTTAGGGAAGAGCCAACAGGCATAAGGAGGAGGGAGAGGAGGAACAGCTGGTCCCCAGCAGGGAGAGGATCCTGCCGGGAAATGCCTCTGCTCTGCAGTCCATGAGGGAGGCTCAAGATAACTTCACCCCTCTTCAGGGTCAGAGGAGGGAGGGCGGGCCGAGGGAGGTGGACAGAGGTCATGAGGCCCCCAAAGAGGGCTGAGGCTGTACTTCCTGCTCCAAACAGCTCTGGAAAGAAAAGATGATTATCATCTTTGTTTTACAGATGGAGACACCAAATGCAGAGACATCGCGGGTCTGTCCAGGACACGTCCATGTCACCAGGATTTTCACTCCAGCCCGACTGCTTCTAAGCCCCCCTAAAACAGTGGTGCCACTGAAGTCGCAAAACTAGCAGCTTTCTTTGGCTGAGATCTGGACTGTCCGCTTGCCTGGCTGAGGAAATCTAGGCCCTGGTATCTAAGTGCTCATGGAACAAATGAGTGAATGAGAATAGAGTGGGGGAGAGAGGGTGTGGGTGAAGAGACTGCCCAGACCCTGTGTTCCTTTGCAAAGTCTTGCCCAGTGGTTCCCTGCAATCCTCAGAAGCCAGTTTGTCCTCGGGCTGTTGGAACCTCACAGATTCCCATCCAACAGCTCTAAAGTTGCAGAACCTCCTTTCCCATTTCTCTTCTCAGTGAACAATTCATCTCCCGCCAAAGTATCCCTTCATCTTTGAGGCCTGAATTCTCCCAACCCTTTGGCAATGACAGCTCCTCAAAACTGTGACTTCTGTTCCTTGACACCCCTTCAGTACAGGCCTGGGGACTGACTCAGGTCGCTGTCCCTAGCCTTGCCCAGGTCCTAGGAGAGAGGAAGAGGTAAGACAGTGCTGGAAGGGAGGCATGAGGCAGGCTTCCAGGAGCTGTGCAGGGTTCCCTGCACTGCAACACGGTCCATCAGGGCTTTCTGTGCCCTCTGGCCAGCTCTTACCCACATCGCTGGCACACGGGTAGTGGTAGGTATGGATGCATCCCTTGTGGCAGCACCCGATGGTGGCCCCAGCTTCCTGGCAGCTGGCACACGTCTGGTGAGGAGAAAGGAAGACAGGTGAGTTGGCAGCTACAGAGCTGGGACCCTTCCCCAGGTGGCCACTGCAAACCAGGTGGCAAGAAGGTCAGGATTGTGTGTAAATACCACAGAGTTGTCCCTATAGCAGCACAAGGCCCCTTCAGGCCAGGAAATGAATCATGGGTGTGGGTCTTGGCATCCCAGAGGGTTCAAATCCCAGGTTTTCTACTCTCTACCTCATGACCTGGGCCCAGTATTCACTTCATGTGCTTCATTGGTATAATGTGGATGGCACCTCCCCCAGACCCCTGCATGGTGCTTGAATGAGCAAGGTGGCTCCAGTCCAGGAGACGGAAAGCAGCAAGCATGTCATCTGATGGCTCTGAGCCTGAAAGGGAGATGGCTAACTAAATGGGCCAGTCACTCCTGCCCCAGGGGGAGAAATAACTGAGCCAACCTCAAGATGTGAATCTTTTTTTGTTGCTGTTTTATTAAGGCCAAGCCCAGAGGCATTCAGAGGTTACTCCTGTCAGGCTTGGGGGACCATATGCGATGCTGGGTATTGAGTCTGATTCAGCCACATGCAAGGCAAATGCCCTACCTGCTATGCTATTCTTCCAGCCCCCAAGATGTGAATATTAAACAATCCAACCCACTGAGACTTAAGAACATGTGAGAAGCAAAGTGGCTTCCTCATCCTCAGGTTCTTGAAGCTAGACATGGCCAGGCCAGGTCAGCAATGATAAGTCCCCATGCAAGAGGAAAGTAGAACTTGAAGCCTGAGAGGGCCAGGCCAGGCCCAAATCACTCAGACCTCTCTGTGCAAGGAAGGAAGAGGTGGTGGCAGGCTCATGTTCATGTGTGAAGCCCCTAAAAGAGCCACAGCTTAGCCAGCCAGGGCATGCTTGAAAGTAGCTGTGCCCTGCAAACCTTACGGTGCTGATCTTATTGCACTCTGATGCCAGTGGGAGCTCAGATAGACAGGAGCAACTCCCGATGAGCACCCAGCTCCAGGGTAGCTGGGAAACTGGGACCTTATTCTGGGACCTTATCCTGGACAACAGACCTGAGACGGACTCCTATACCCAGTAGTACAGGGAAACCTTTGAGACTTGGTCTGAAAAAAGTCTCAGAACATGACTACTTGGTTCAAGGCTTTCAAAGCACCCATGTCCAGCAGCTGGCTTGGGGTAGGACCAAGTGCTCAATGTTGGGCTCACAGGTAGCTCTTGGGATTTTAATGCTTAAATATTTCAGGAGTGAGTCCCCATATGGTAGCCCCAATCAAGACAGGTATATATGTGTGTACATATATGTGTGTTGCTGGGTATCAGAACCAGGGCTTCAGACATGCAAGACCTTGGGATGATGTGTTTGGATGTAAAAAACAGTGTCTCCAGGCTCTCTGACCCCAGCACCCCCAACTCTCATGCCAACATGGTATGGCTTATGAACCTGGCCCAAGGATCCCAGGCAGGGAAAGGGGTCGGTGCTGGTACCTGGACCAACTCAGTATAGCCCAGCCAGAGTGCAGCTTCTCAATGTGGGCAGATGTCCACATAGTTCTTCTGGAGAACAAAAATGAAGTGTGTGCTGGGATGAGAAAATAGCACAGTGGGTAGAGTATTTGCCTTGCACACGGCCGACCCCATATGGTCCCAGAGCAGTGTCAGTGATGAAGTGATTCCCGAGTGCAGAGCTAAGAAGGACTCCTGAGCATCACTGAGAATGGTCCAAAAGCAAAAAAAAAAAAAAAAAAAAAAAAGGTGAGAACTGGCAGGCATGCACATGCACACCCCAATCCCAAGTATGAGGCTCATAAAGGAGGGACATGGAAGGAAGGGATTGTGTTAGGAACAGGAGGGTCTGTGTGACGTTGGAGGAATGTGCTATCCGCAGTTGTTGAGGCAGAAAGAGGCTTCAGCTTCACAGGAAGCCCCAGAACCTGCTCATCTTTTCAGAATGTTCTGTGCCTGTCCCACTCCTCCAGCTGGGGTGCTGCTTTACCAAATATCTGAGGCTCTGGCATGGTTGGGAGTTCCTGTCCTGGCTGAGGACTGCCTGTTGTGGGGGTTTCTGGATCCTGTCAGGCTACCTAAGCAAGGCAAGAAGCCCCCTGGGGCAGCAATACCTGTGGAGCAGTTTGTCCAGACTAGAGTGCTCTCCTGAACCTGCTTTCTCCTCATGCAGGCCGCAGAGAGCTGAGAGCCAGGGAAACAGTAGGGGGTGGGGTGAACCCTAACCTATGCTAGTAGAATCCAGCTCCTTTTCACTAGGGCTAATGCAGAGTGCCTTAAGAGACTAGTTCTCGGGGCCGGAGAGAGAGCATGGAGGTAATGGAAGTAAGGTGTTTGCCTTGCATGCAGAAGGACGGTGGTACAAATCCTGGCATCCCATATGGTC
>PVKC010004889.1:11864-34634 GCA_004027635.1 Crocidura indochinensis | reverse complement strand
CAACAAGATGGTAGTTAACTGAATTATAATCCCTCTCTTGGATTATTTATTTATTATGAGTCATTATATATAATATATTATGTATAATAAAATAAGCCATGAGTCACCTTTTTCTATTCAAAAGCATGTCTATTTTATTATTCTTAGTAGTAGTAGTAGTAGTAGTAGTAGTAGTAGTAGTAGTAGTAGTAGTAGTAGTGGTGTTTGTTTTGGGGTCCACACCTGGCAATGCTCAGGGGTTTCTCCTGGCTCTGTATTCAGTTGTATGGGTCATTTTCCCCACTAGGTTGTAACAAAAGTCCATATGAAGACCATATAAAGGCTCTGTATTCAAAATTGGCAACTTTAAAATATTTATGGTAGAAGCAGTCTAGTTTCTTCTCTAAGATATATCTCTCTAAAATTTTATTGGAAGCTAAGAAAATAAGCAGAGTGGCTTAAAATATTGCACAAGACTCTCTAGTCCCAGGGCATTGCTGAACAGAACCAGGCATTCTATTGGAATTATTTATAGAGGGGACATGCTTTGGTACTGCCATGGCTGGCTGAAATAGAAGTGATCTTCCTTTCCGGATTCACTTGTGAAGAATTTGTAGATAGCCTGTCTCCTTATTGTGCGGCTCCCTTTGTCCTTTCACGTTTTAAGTGGCAGGACACTTGGTTTCACAATCAGTGTTTTTATACATTCGCACACCTTTTAGTCTCCTCAGTAATATTGAAATAGCTCCTTCAGCCTGAAAACAATAATCTGGAGTCTTTGGAAACATGGTGGGACTTCTAGGCTTCTGGAAGAGACACACATACGTATCACAGCTCTTTTTGTGTATCTCTAAGGATACAAACAATCTGAATATATCTTAAGCTAGACTGGATACTCTGGCTTAATCATCTGATTTTTTGCCTCCAGAGGGAAGGATGCATTCTTATTTTGAATTGTTAGAAAGGATTTGCTTTCCAAAAGTCAATATTGCTGTACAAAAACATCTATATGGCCTCTTCACATGACAGAAATATAGATCCAGACACCAGATTAGCTAGAGACTGTTGGGGATCGTGCAGGGGGTGGTATATATAGCTTTGTATGTAAAATATGCTTGCTTGGAGAATGCCATGAAACATACTGTGTTGCTTTGTGTTCTTTTTTTTTAAACCAGTTTGAATTTCTAAGTACCTAAAAATACAGATCCTTTGTTTGTTTGTTTGTTTGTTTTAAAAAGCATATTTATTAGTTACCACCCCCATCGATGCTCTTTGATAACACTTCTGAATCTTCCCATTGGCGGTAAAGTATTACTGTGAAATGAAGACGCCATTAGAAATTCTCAGTGGATTAGAACAAAGACCTCGCATGTGAGAGATTTAAGTCTAATGTCAGACATGGTATGTTCCTCTGAACATAGCTGGGTATGGCTCAAACATCAAAATAAAAGAGACCAGAGAGAGAGTAAAGTGGATAGGGTTCTTGCCTTGCAGATCACTCTCCATCGCCTGGATCACTCTCCATCACCCCCATATACCTCTAAACCCCAGGAATGATCCCCAAGTACAGAGCCAAAAGCAAATGCTGAGCATTGTCAGATGTGGTCCAAAAGAGAAGAAATGAAAAGGAAAGAAAGCTTCCGAACTGGCAACATGTTTTTGTTTTGGTTTGGTTTGGTTTTGGGTTTTGGGTCACACCCAGCAGCGCTCAAGGGTTACTCCTGGATCTACACTCAGAAATCACTCCTCGCAGGCTCAGGGACCATATGGGATGCCAGAATTTGAGTCATCATCCTTCTGCATACCAGGCAAATGCCCTACCTCTATACTATCTCTCTGGCCCCTGGCAAGATGTTTTTAAAGATGGAATATATGCATAGATAGGTCTGTAAAATTGAAAATTAAGTGTGACAGTATTTGATATATTCTATGCCATTTCTTAGCTTTAACTATTGATAGCTATAGTAGAAAAATAATATTAATATCAAATAATACCAAAAAACAGTAAATATATTTATAAGTAACCAGAGTAATGCATGTAAGGGAATATCGGTGCCTTTGTAGAAAGAATGAGGACAATAAAATGTCATCATACACATAGACACACACAGAGGTGGGCTTCCAAAGGTGCTGCTTGTTGCCTATCTTGCCCACTTTCCTCAAACTCTTCCACTGCATGTGAAAAGTTCCAATCTGAGATTGTGGGCAGCTGGTTGGGAAGCAGTTGTATGACTCAAGATGACACCAGCTCCCCGGCCCATTATAGCTCCTTTATTATCTGTTTAGTCTTTCCTTGTCCTTCCTATCTCGCCTTCATTGTTGGGATTAACAAATGGGCTAAAAATGGCTCCTCACCACTTCCTTTGTGTGGACCTCTCTCCTCTGCACTTTGCATCCATTACACTGACATTCTGGTCCCTGGGAAGAGGTTGGGGTTGGCTCATACCCAACTAGTCTCCGCCTTCTAATGCACTCAGAGAATCTCAGTTCAGTTCATTTATTCTATTCAAAGAAGCCCTGCCTTCACTCAGGTATAGATTCTCAGGTCAGCGATGACTGCCCCCTGGGCTAGGGAATGGACAGCTGGTTATTTGCTATCTGACTCAGTAGTTTTATTTCTAGACTATACTTAAGAGGAAAAGGTAATGTTTATCTACCACCAACTCATAGATTGATGTTTCCAGCACGAGTTCAATACCTGCCAGCCAACTAGATGCTAGTTAGGAGCAGTGTTCAAAATGTCACTGACCGGTAAATGCCTGAAAAAAATTCGTTTTTCCAGACCTTAGAGAAATGTAGAAGTGACATGTGTTATTTTGGAGAGTTGCCTTCAAAATACCCATTGAAGGAAAGAAACCAGGCACTAAACATGTCCATGGAGTGGGCTCCATTTGCCTTTTTTGTTTTGTTTGTTTGTTTGCTACTTCTAGTGGTACTTTAAGGCAACTCCTAAGTCTGTGCTCAGGTGTTGTTTCTGGTGATGCTTTAGGGCTGGTGGTGGAAGTCAAGTTTTTTGCATGCCGAGCATGTCCCAGAGCCACTGAGCCATCTCTCTAGGTTCTCAAGAAGAGCCAGGACGGCTCCCGGATAAGAAATGTCCATAGGAGGTAACTTTGTAGAGTACAAAACAGATGATGGCCACTTTGGGTGCTAGAGTATGAACCTGACAAATGGCACATGGCCATTTGGAAAATTTGGGGGAATTACAAGTAAGTTCTAAGTTTAGACTCTGGTGAGCCATGAATGTCGAGTCCAAAGAGACTTAATTGAGGACTTGAATGAAACAGGTGAATTTTTAAATATGACTGTGCCTCATGAAAGCCATCAAAATGAGATCTCTTGTTAGGTCAAGATTGAGGTCTGAAAATAAATTTGAAGTAGATTCCTACGAGATAGCTGATGTTTAAAGATGATGGTTCATTTTCTGTTAATAAGCATACATGTGCATGCATCCCTGTAAGCAAAGAATAGAAAGATTGATTAAGATTTATAAAACCACAGGTGGTGCCACAGAGGTAGCACAACAGGGAGGTCATTGGCCTTGCATGTGGCTGAACCCAGGTTTTATCCCCAGCACGTAGGGTCCCCTCAAGCAATACCAGATATAATTACTGAGTACGGAGCTAGGAGTAACCCCTGAGCACCAGCAGATTTGCACAAAAACAAACAAAAGAAGAAGGGTCACTTCTTGTTGGAGATAGTAGATCTGTTTTTAACTCATGTCAGCTCCTTTGAGAATTTTGCTATAGATGTACAGTTGTTTGTTTTACTGCCCTGGACATCTCGTGTCATGCTGATGTGACAGACTTACTCTGTGGCTTGGTTTTACTCTGCTCTGCTTCTCTGTTGCAAACCTCCACCAGGACACCTACCTCGGTCTTATCTGACACTCTCAGGGATTTATTAGGAGAGGGTCAGGTGTGTTGTTTATTGAAAGGTAAGAGATAGTGCAAGAGTAAAGGCATTCTGCTTGTATGCTGCTTGTTCATGAATCATCACATAGGATTCCCTGAGCATCACCGAGATCAATCTTGAGCACAAAGCTCAGAGTAATCCATGAACACTGCCAGGTATGTCCCATCCACATCAATAAATAAAATAGAATAGTCAGGTCATGCTTATTTCCTGACGGTTTTATTGATATAATAATGTAATTGATATATAAGATTGTACGAAGTGCTAGTTACTATGAAGTACTTACAAAATATCTTTTCATATTCATGGTAGCTGTGAGTTCATGGAAACTCCAAACACAGCAACCATTGGGTATACAATACAGTCTTCTTCATTTTTTAATTGTTTTGGGACTGCACCCAGCAGTGTTCAGGGATTACTCCCAGCTCTGTGCTCAAGGATTGCTCCTGATGGGGCTCAGGAGTTAAGCCCACTCTGCTTCTAGGAATCTTCTAAGAATTAGAATTTTCTAGGGATTCCAAGTTTTTAGATTCTAGACCTAAATGAGATTAGACCAGAATTTGGGGGGGTGTGAATCTATATTTATAATCTATATATTATTTAGACTTACCTCTCATATGCCCAGTCACATTACTTGAGAGGATTTTCATTCCCATGTGCATGAGGCTGAAGAGGTATGTTCACACACACACACAAACACACACATATGTATATGTGTGTATATATATATATAATGTCGGTGTCTTGAATAGTCCTGGATTTTTCATCATTCCCCTTTGAATGGATACTCTGGAGGTGGCCATGTGAGTAGGTGGGGATGCTTATGTCTCCCCAAGATAGTGTCCCCATCTTTTCTGGGTATTTATCATGAATTGGACTTGCTGGAACCAAGGGTAGCTCTGGTTTACCTTATGAGGCTTCTCCACACCGCATCATACAGTGGATACAACATTGGACATGGACATCCCCCCCACACACACACCAACCTCCAGCATGCGTGAGGGATGCCACTTGTCTTTGCAATATTTGATCTCTGGCTGTTTCAGGATCACAGGCATTCTGTAGCATTCAGATTTTTCTGTTTTCCAGACACCACACGTCCAGGGCTGCTGCCACTGCAAAATATCAAACGTGACAGCTCACATGGCCCTAATGCAGAGTATTCTTTTGGGCTGAAAGACCAAGTGCTTGTTGTCAGTGAGATTGGTCCTTTGGGAGGAGTGTGGAGGTGAATCTATTGCAGGCTGTGATAGCCTTTCCTGGTCTATAGCTCCTATTTAAGCCCTCCAGATTTGTCAAGGGTGCCCCCCGATATCTCAACTTCCACATTCACAATTCTTGACTCTGTGTGATATCTGTGACCCAATCCCTTTTATCAAGACACCTTAAACTGAGAGTCTCTTCTTTCTCACAGGCCCCCTCTACTGTGCGTATCGCAGTGACAATGTTGTATTTAGTCATCATGGAAACAACAGGAAGAGGGCTACAGGGCTCCCTGCAGGGTTACCCCCTAAAAAATCCCTGTAGGTCAGGGATGTGTCAATAGACACATTGGTACATACTCACAGTCACCACTATGCCCATCAGTGTGTATCACATTTCAGTTCTACACCTTAGTTCAGAAGGGGTTTAGGTGACAATTCATGGCCTTGACCTCAGGGTACCATGAGGGCGCCTAAAATCACCCCAGGAAACAGGAGATCCCTCTCCACAGCTGAAGACTGTCCACAGCTGCCCTTTGCAGCAATCTTGAACAATCAACCATGTGTTTGAGATCTTACCATTACCAGGTGGGTGGATTCACAATGGGCTTCTCCTTCCCTGGCTTGACCACTGCATCATTATTTATTCTCTGGTTTCGAGCACCCATGAGTCTGCAACCACATTTCAGCGAGTGTGTTGATCAAGTCTTATGACTCTGAATGGGTGCATGGGCCACACATAAAACCAGAAGGTGTTGCATTAAATAATAAAGGAGGCCCTTTGGATAGAGCTGGATGGTGATGGGATGCATGGAGGGGCCTTTCTCTGCCGTCCCAGCACCACTTGTCTCCAACTTCTTTAGCTGTAGGGGCAGCAGCTTCAGGATAGCAGTGAGTAAATCATCCACTGACAAGTTCCAGGAAATATCAGCTTTATTTGTGCCCTAGCCAACATGTGTGGCCTACCATAAACATTTATGCTGGATTCCTATTCAGCCCTACATTGTACCTTGTTCCTCAGCCATCTCCTCCTGCTTCCTTCTCCATTCTCCATCCAGGCAAAATCCCCTATGCCCTTATGTCAAAGCCTTTTGTTATCTACCAAAGACCCCTCCCAGAAATGGGAGGTCTATTAGCAGGTAAGATAACACAGGAGGAATGAGGGTGGGTAACAAGAAGGTACCCTGCTATAGGGTCTTGGGTGTGATAGTCATGCAGGTTGCAAAGTAAAACCTCCTTCTTCAGCTTAGGAGCTTGAAGTGAGTGACAGGCCAGTAATAGTCCTTTGGGTGTGGCTTGATGGTTCTTTGCAGAAGTCAGCTGTCACGGTGGGGATGAGGTGGTATGTGGGAGGCTTGGAAAATGGTGAGAACATAATTGAAGGCCATTTATGGTTATTGTTTCTGGTACTATGATTTCTGTAGTATTAGTGTCTATGATTTGATGCATCAAGTTCCTGTATCTGTACTGCCAAAAATGTCAGACCCATCACTACTTATTATTTTTGTTTTGGTTTGGTTTGGGACTATACCTGAATGTGTTCAGGACTTACTCCTGTTCTGTACTCAGGGATCAGTCCTGGTGGTGCTCAGGATACCACATGTGGACTGGACCCAAATCAGTCACATGCAAGGCAAGAGTTTTCCCCCTTTACTCTCCATCTTCTCCATACCTATTTTTATGTCACCTCCACTTCTTCTTTCCCTTCTCCCTCTTCCCCATTGCTCAACTTAGCGATCAAAGGCCAAGGGGTTGTTCTTGTTCCAATTTTTTGGTCCCATTGTTTTTGTTTCTTCATTTCCCTCAGATTAGTGAGATCATTAGTTATCTGTTCTTCTACCTCTGACTTATATCACTTAACATTCAAGTCTCAGCAAACTGCAATATTTCCTCTTTTAAATAGCTGTTGGTGTGAACGTCACCTGTTCAGCTCCTATGGAATCAGAGTTTCTTTCATCATGTCATACTCCCTTGGAAAGGAACAGAAAAAGCTACAGGGCCAAATTGATGCATATGGAACATTCATGTGTGGAATTAGGACAGATCAACTAAAGGCTACAGTTCAAGCAGGGAAGCCTCTTAGTTACTCAATAGGAACCAAGTTAAACTATGGTGACACTCATTGTTGGGCTGTTTTTGTGTTCAGATCAGTCCTGGTGAATGCTACCTAGAAGTACCCTGGAAGCGGAGTGAGGGGTGAAGGGAGGTTTGAGTTGTATATGGTCTGGCACCCCAGAGTCACAGGGGACCAGGATGTGGATCCAGATTGGTGTGGGTTTATCTCAAGGGCCAGAAGTTCCTCAGTCCTAGGCAGGGAGAGTAGACAGTCCAGGTAGGTATTAGCTGTGCTAATGGGGCAATATGCTGGTGAGATATGTAGGGCAGGAAAAGTAGGGTGGGCTTTCTGGAGATTTGGGTGGGCAGTAACTTAGGACTTATGCAGAGTCTAAGTAAAAATATCCCGTCTCTTGCGGAGTCCTCAATACACAAAAGAGATCTGTCTTGTGAGCTTGGTTCAGCAAATGAATCCCTGGGTGAATAGGTGATGGTAAATGAATGTATACAATGGCTGAGTGACTGCCAACAAGTGATTTTATTAAGCTGCTTTCTGCTCACTAGTATTATCTTTCAAATAATGGACAACTGAAAAGAATTGCAGATTGTGTGTGTGTGCATTCGATTCATATGCACACACATACTTACATATGGGCAGATGGATGAGTGCATAAATGATAGGATAGCAGCTCAACTATTTTTAGCATGACAACAAAAATGTGGCTTCCTTTGCCAGCCTTCTTAGCTTGGCACAGTAGCTGTGAATTAGGCTGCTGAGAGTTCTATTTTCAGGTACCGGACACAGTTTCTAGGGACCATCTTTTTTTCTCCATGGCCTGGGAGATGAGCACATGTGCTTTGACTTTCCTGTCTAAATGTGTGATATGTGTGTGTGGAGTATGTATATGTGTTTGTGTCTCTGATTCTCTAGTTGGGGCACATCTGCCGCACAGCTGGGCACTGCAGGAGTCAAGCACACTTCATCATCCACTGCCTTCAATCAGGTAGCTCAGTGTACCCCCATGAGAGAGCAAGCGTATACAGTTGGTGGGTCCTCTTTGCCCTGGACACTGTGACTTGAGCTATGCCAATGAAACTGACCAGGTTGTCTTGGACCTCCTTCTCAGGTCCAACTTTTGTCATGGGCATTTGAAAGGTAGAATTTTCTCCTGCAAAACCGTCGATATGACCAAGAGTTTCTTTCTCAATCATGGGCCAGATCTATCCTCAGACTTCAAATTCCACTCCAGGCTCTGAGGAGCCCCATGGGCAGGGAGTTCAAGGGGACAGTCTGTTGAGTATCAGAATTCACCATGCCCTTGTTCCTTGGTGGAATCTTTGAAACTCAACTTCCCCTTGCCCCTATTGACATCTTGGTTGCCCTTTTCCTCCCATTCCCTAGAAAGTCCAGAGAGTCTCCCTAAAATCTGTCCCAGGAACCCCTATCTTGGCTTCAGCTTTGACTACTCCTCCTGTGGAGGGACCATATTCTAGACAGTCTTTATTTGGGTTGTGCCCCTGAAGACAAGTAAATCCGTAGCGCGAGTTCATGAAAGGAAACTTGACTGCATGCTTCATAGGCTGAGAAATAGCTCAGAAAATCTTTAGGTTGTTTGTCTGTTTTTTTTTTTTTCTTGAGGGGCCTCCCAGTTGGTGTTCCTGACCCAGATGCCCCTTCCAGGAGAGGAATTCTTAGCCAATTTGGCAGGTGGGTCTCAGAATGTAGATGCTGGAGATTATCCAGGTGACCCAGTGGTACTTAGGGACTTAGGGTACTTAGTGGTACTTAGGTACTTAGGGTACTGGGAATTGAGCTGGGGTCAGCAGCCTACAAGTCAAGTGCCTTAGTCCTGTGCTGTTTCTGGCCCCAGGTCTAAGGATCTTTTAGGCAGAATTTGATGCTCAATAGACTGTTCCCCTGAACCCCCTGCCCGTGGATTCCTCAGGGCCTGCAGTGGAATTTGAAGTCCAAGCACAGATCTGGCCCATCAAAAATCTGGATGCTTTAGTGACTCTACAGTCACAGTTTTAAAGGTGAAGTCAGTGAATCCTTACTAATTACCTCCCCAGATGTTAATTATACTGCAGTTATAAATTATAAACTCTAATTCTGATGAACACAGCAGCTAATTAGTTGACATCTTCAGTGATGTTGCTACGGAATCTGGCGTGCTCGGGTCCTGCCTCCTTGAAAGGGAAAGAGGGGGAAGAGAAAAAAGCCAGGGATGAGCTGTGTGATCAGCTGCACAGTGGCTGAAATGGAGCCTGCAGAGGAATAAGAAACATAAAGGACACAGAATTATTGTTCTCGGTCCTAAAAATAGGCTCACTGCTCTCCACCATGAGGCGAGTCACATATGGAAAACCTGTATTTTAATATCCAACACGACTCACAAAATCAGGAAAGTGTACAATTAACTTGATAGTTGATGCCGTAACCAGTATCTTGGTGAATAGAGGCCTTTTGCTGCTTGAAATCACCATCTGGATGTGACATAAAAGTTCGCCTTTGATGGCTGGAGTCAGCTTGGCTGGTCCACAGCCCTGAGTCACGACTGCTTCGAGCTCATCTGAATATGAATGGTGTTGGGTATTGAGTTTAAAGTTGAACGGAGCACCACTGTGCACCGAGGAAGCACAGTTGCTTTGTTGAAACAAAGCTCTTTCCTTGGAAAACATTTAATAGCGCTTGTTTATTTACAGATTTCCAGAGCAAACAAGAGCATTTAAGTAAATCAAAACCATCTTTTCTAGGATTCCTGCTGGCACTCTGAGTTCCTGCTGGCCAACCTGAGTTTGATCCCTAGAATCCTCTGTGCACTACCAGGAGTGATTCCTAAATGCATAGCCAGGACTAACCCCTAAGCATCAAAATGTGTGGCCCTAGAAACCAAAATAATAAAGAAAAGGAAAGGAAAAGAACTCTGGGTTCTTCCCCTTTGCCTCTTGATTTTAGAACAATTCAGTTGGAATCTGTATGTGTCACCCTGGAAGGGGGTCATTAAATACACATTTGGGAAGCCATAGGACAGCAATGTTGACCTTGCACGTGCCAACCTGAGTTTGATCCCTTATGTACCTTAGGGTCCTCTGTGCACCACCAGGAGTGATTGCTGAGTGCATAGCCAGACTAACCCCTGAGCATCACCATCTGTGACCCAGAACCCCCTCCCAAAAAAAAAGTAAAGAAAAGAAAAGAAAATTAAGAAACACTGGTTGGAACAATAGTATGTGCCTTATATGCAACTGAGCAGGGTTTGGTCCAGGGCATCCCCTAAATCTTCCAGGAGTGATCCCTGAGTTCAGAGCCAGTACTGAGTCCTGAGCGCTGCCAGGGGTGGCCCACAAGCAAAACAAAAGAAACTAAAAGGAACCCACACTAGCTGGAACAGAGACTAGAGGAATTACCATGAGCATCGCCTACTCCTGATAAGCCCAAGAGTTTACAAACATAAAATAAATGAGAGCATCTGCCAGTGAGTTAAGTTTGGGACCCTAGGGGTCAAACCTCATGTGGACCCCATAAGGCATACTGCTCTATGTGTGCTCTTGTGTGATCAATTGAAAAAGAGTTCTAGAGAACTGAATGAATGTACAGGAATCACCATGTCTTGTCTGCATTTACTGAATCGCCCTCCAGAATGGCATTGGAAAGCAACTGCGTCTATTGTGTTGATGGTCACAATAATTCAGGGCATTGGGACCTGGAGCAAAGACACTGCTCTTAGCCTATTGGGCTGTAGTGAGTTCAGAAACCTGGGACATGACTTCCTTCCGTCAGTGCAGTTCTTCCCAGAGTCCTGGTAGTTTCTGTTGAGCCCTGTGGAAGGGCCTTGCAACGCAGTTGTATTGGCAACCCTAGGAGTCTGAGAAGTAAGAGTGAAATCTGAAATAAATCCATGTTCTTGGAGGCAGAGCGATAGCATAGCAACAGTGCATTTGCCTTGCACATGGCCAAACCTGGACAGACCCTGGTTAGATTCCTGGCATCCCATATGGTTTCATGACCCTGCCAGGAGCAAATTTTGAGCACAGAGCCAGGAGGAACCCCTGAGCATTGCTGGATATGACAAAAAAAATCTATGTTCTTATACCATTCCCAGCACAGACTTTGTTCCTGCCGCTGTGCATGGTGAGTGCTGCCCTTTGCATCTGGGGACAAGTGGTGTTTTCTAGACCATTGGTGCTAGAGCTTCCTCTTCTTCGTGAAGTTGGGAGCTTCTGTCTAGTTGTAAGCTGACTGGGGTGGGATTTCAATCCCCGGCACCACATATGGTCTCCTGAGCACCTCCAGGAGTAATTCCAAGTGCAGAGATGGGAGTAACCCCAGATGTGATGATACAAAAATTATTTTTGTGCCAATACAAAAATTATTCGTGGGGCCCGGGAGATAGCATGGAGGTAAGGCATTTGCCTTTCATGCAAAAGGTCATCAGTTCGAATCCTGGTGCCCCATATGGTCCCCTGTGCCTGCCAGGAGCAATTTCTGAGCATGGAGCCAGGAGTAACCCTTGAGCACTGCCGGGTGTGACCCAAAAACCAAAAAAAAAATTATTTGTGCCCCCTTGAAAAGACATTTATCTGTCAACAGAAAATTGCTTTCCCAATCACATTGAGGCCATTCCCACTAACCCTGAGTCATCCAGAACCTCCCTATAGAACGAGGGTCACTCATTTTGGAAAACCCCAGCATTTGTTTGGGTTGTTTCATATCTTGGCTGTTGTGGTGTTGTGAGCAGATGGTGGCTTTTAAAAAGTCATAGTGCCAGTCCTTTTCGCTCCCATGCAGCTGGGCTGGGTGCTGGAATTAGATAGGGGGAGGGTGTGTAAGGAAGGAGGAAGAAGAAAGATCACAAACAAAGAGACTAGAAAATAAAGATGTCAGAAGAACAGGCGGAAGAGGGATCTGTGTTTCAAGGTATGCTCTGCCCGCAGAGAGGAGGCGGCTGCTCAAGGTTCGCTGGAACATCTTTGGAATGAATGAGAGAGAGACCCAGTGCATATCTTGAGGCATTGGATGGAGGTGGTGGTAAGAGGCTGAACATTGAATAGTCACCAGAGTGGAAAGGCCAGGAGAGTGAGTGTCTCAGTCTGTGCTTCTCAGAGCATCTCAATCTGCTGCAGGCTGCCTGGAGGGGGTCAACTGAGGACAGAAAAGTGTCTGTTGGAGGCTGTTTGGTGACTTTTGGAGTCAGACACGACTTCGAAGCCAACCCTTTGTGGGTTGAGGGGATAGTGGCTTCTGTGGCCAGTATCCTGATTGACCAGAACTCCAGAAGAAGTGCCAATGAGATTGTTCTTAGTGTTGGTGGAGAAATCAGTGTGGCCTGCTAAATTGACAGGAAGTGAAGGGAATGTGTCTGAGCCAACCAAAAGGAAAGAACCCAGACAGGAACAGAGAATAGGTATTGGGAACTACAGTTGGTAACTGAGAACTTTGGGGCCAGTTGCCCCTTTTGGTAGTTGGTATTTATGGCCAGACTAAAACAGAAGCCAATGAAAGAATTTCCCCAAAGCAGAGCCAATTCTCAAACTCTGTGTTCAAGTTTCCTAGTCCCTACGTGCTCAAGGCAAAGACTATGGGTTTTGTCTACATTGGGCTTTTGATGACCAGGAAAACTACTTCCCTAAGATTAAGATTTTTTTCTGTCTCTGGCTAGGGAGGTGACATAAAGGGCTATGCATGCTTGAATCCTGGACTTGAGTTCAATATCACATGATTTCCCTGAGTACCACTGAGAGACCCCTCAATACCACCAGGTATGGTCTAAGGAAAGAAAATAGAAAAGAATTTGTATCCTATATCTGTTCTAATCTGGATATTGTTTTCAAGAACACTGAGAAGTTTTTATTTTTATTTATTGACTCTTTGGGTTTGTAGTTAACACCTTGTGGTGATCAGAGTTTACTCCCGATTCTGCATTCAGAGATCATCCCTGGCAGAGATTAGGGGACTCTATGAAGTATCAGGAATTAAAGCAGTGTTGGTCACTTGCAAAGCAAGTGTTCTGCCCATTGTATTATCTTTCTGGCTCCAACATTTAGAAGTTTTTTTTTTTAATAGGAAGTAGTCCAGAGTAATCAGCCATCACCCAGGACTGTTTTGTTTTGTTTTGTTTTGTTTTGAGTCACACCTGGTGATGCTCAGGGTTTGCTCTTGGCTCTGCACTCAGAAATCATTCCTGGCAGGCTTGAGAGATGATAGAGATGCCAGGGATCGAAACTGGACCAGACATGTGCAAGGCAAGTACCCTCCCTGTTGTCCTATCTCTCTGGCTCCAACCAGAACTTTTATGAAGGACAATTTCTCTGTCCTATATCAGGGAGAATGTTCACTCACTGCTTCAGCTCACATTATGAAACTGTTAGTCTTTGCTAGTCACTGTCCTGGTGCTAAGAACATTCTAGCAACATCAATAAAATTGATTTTTACTCATGCAGCTTATATTCTAGCAAGGGAGAAAGAACACAAATATGTGTGATAACTCTCACATTAAATATGGTCAAAGGTAACTAGAAAGGAGGGGTGAAAGGTTACCAATATCAGAAAGGCTTCTTGAAAGACAGAGTTGAGTAAAGATTTGACTCTGGTGAGAAAATCTGCCAAAGTTTTACTGAGGACTGTGAGTACCAAGAAGGAAGAAGTTAACACAACAGGGTCCAAACCAGAAGAATGTTGGAGTTGTATGAAACAGCCAAATTGATATTGCTACTAGAGTGAAGTTAACGAGGGCATGCTGTAGGAGATGACGTCAGGGCTGAGGTTGATTGGTCAAAAGGATCTGGCTGTCAGAGAAATACAAAGCCATTCAATAGTTATAAATAAAATTATATGACTTGTATTGCTAAAAATCATACTGCATGTTTTGTTGAGTACTCGGGGTCATGGAAGAACGGTCATTCAAGGAACCAGTTAGCATATTGTCCTGATGGGAAGGGGTGGAGAAGACACTGAGCAGTGTGGCATCTATAACACTGAGGAGAAATGATTGCCCTTGCAGTTCATCTGGGTTGACCAGAGTATGAATGCTGGGAATTCTGATTTTTATCATTGAAGGATGGAAGCCCCTCCACTGAACTGAGACAATTCTAGGTGTTGCTGCCAAGACCACTAGTTAGTTTGATACGCCTCTGTTGTACCAGTTCTAGCATTTGAAGATTTGGACAAATCAGGGAATACTCTACATCAGGAAGCTGATATAAATCACCAGCGAAGCCACAGGTTTAAAAGGGGTTTCTCTAGGAAGTAAAAGATGCAGAGGGACCAAAGTTGGAGGGAGTCGGTAGGTGGATGTTGGTGCAGAATCAGGCATCCTGGGGGTGCTTTTGCATTTAGACAAGAAAAGATTTAGAAGGAGCAGCTCAGAAGCTGGACCTGATGGGTAGGAGGAAAAGGAGAAGAACATATGTCAAAAGCAGCTGGGGAGGGGCTGAGGGATGATTCCTGTCACCCTAATTTCAAGCTCAGAAGCTTCTGTGCCACCATTTCTTGGAAGTTGGACAAAGGCATAGAACAATGGAAATGTACTACATACAGCTAGGATCAGCCACTTTGTTCGTTCATGAGACCCAGTGCAAAGGCAAAAGGCAGGAAGAGGGGCCAGGGAGATAGCATGGAGGTAAGGCGTTTGCCTTTCATGCAAAAGATCATCGGTTCGAATCCCGGTGCCCCATATGGTCCCCCGTGACTGCCAGGAGCAATTTCTGAGCATGGAGCCAGGAGTAACCCCTGAGCACTGCCGGGTGTGACCCCCCCCAAAAAAAAAGCAGGAAGAAAGAGGGTTGTTCCAGACACTGGGGAGAAGCCAGGCTTCTCTCTCAGTAGACACACCATGTGTTTCAAAAGATAGAAAGCCAGCCTTGGGTTGTGTTTCTGGACTTCCAGTCTTTGATGGTATTCCTTCAGAAGCAAAAACTACTTGGTATAATATTAGGCATATGCCCATCCAGATATTTCTGTGCAAAGGAATTCAGAGAAAAGGTGGGGGAGGGAAGAACTCTTCAGCTAATTTTATTTCAGTAATACTGAGTTTAATATTATTAATATTGTGATTTGTCTAACAGGAATATCCTCACTAGTGGTGTGCAGGAGCCAGAAATAGAGCCAGTCTCAGAGATAAAATGAATGGGCCTGCGGGCTAAAAATAGCACATCTTCCTTGAAATGGAAAATGCTTTCAAATGTGTGCCATCACTAATCCCCAAGATTTGTCTGGGAGGAGAGGAAATCCTGTATTAAATGCTGACATCAAGACATTGGAAATCAAAGTACAACCGGATGCTCACGCTTTCAGTCTCTAGGTGGGGGTCTCTGTTTACAATAAAAAAATATTTAGTGAAGAAATAGCTCCTGGAGCTGAAGGCATGCCGGTGGCTGTGGTTTAATCCCTGAAACCCCACAGTCCCCCCCGAGTTGCACAGAAAGTAGCCCAAGTTCCATTGGGTGTGGCTGCCAAAGCAAAAATAATTTACCTTTTATTTACCATAAGTAAATGCTGTTTGTTTTTTTGTACAACTCTTCTTTCATTTTTATTTAAGAGAATCTTTTCCCCTAAAAAGATTCAGGGAGAAGACATTTTCAATAAGATAATGTGATTATAATTCTGTAAAACAAGGAATTCAGGAGATAACCATTATGATTTAGGAAACTTAGGAATGAATGTAGGATTCTGGGACCAAAGCTATAGTATAGAGAATAGGCAAGTTGCCTTGTGTGCAGTCAAACCGGACTCAATCCCAGGCCAGTGATGATCCCTGAGCACAAAATTAGGAGTCAACTTGAGTAACTCCTGGTGTGGCTCAAAAACCAAGTTAAAAAAAAAGAATGTAGGATTCTGGGGCCAGAGTAGTAGCACAGTGGGTGGTAGGGTTGACCCAGACAGACATGGGTTTGATCCCTGGCATCCCATATGGTCCCCCTAGCCAAGAGTAATTTCTGAGTGCCGAGCCAGGAGTAACCCCTGAGCATTGCAGGGTGTGTCCCCCACATCCCCCAAAAAGAATGTAGGATTCCAAAGGCCAAAGAGCAATTATAAGGGTTAAGGTGCATATGGCTAACTCCAACTCTTGGCTCCACATGGGTCCTTAAGCTCTGTGGGGTATGGACTTAGTGGCCTCAACATCTCCACATTCTTGGGTCCTTGAATTGAACTACGCCAAGGATTGCAGTTAGTGGCTACTGAGGGCTGCTCCACCACCTAAAAAATGAAAGATATTTTTGTTTGTTTGGGGGAAGAATCAAAAACATTTTTTGTTTTTATTGAAGGGGATCAGGGCTTATTTCTGAATCTGTGCTCAGAGGTTTCTCCTGGCCACACTGTGGGAATTGTGTGGTGCTGGAGATCTAGCCAGGGTAAGCCCTGTGCCCTCATGTGCCCTGCATGCTGGATTCTGATCTCCCTGGTCAGCTGCAGAACTGATATTTGCAAAACAGTAGTTTGCCACTGGCCAAAAAGTCCAAGTGGAGAGCAGTGGCCCCAGAAACTCCACTGGGGTGAGCATTCCAGAGGTTACCTTGCACAAGTCAAATGAAGGTGACACTCAGTCAGCTCTCAGACCACTTCTGGGGGCTAATGGGAGGGTGGAATCCTCAAGAGTCACTGTGCCTCCCCTTGTGGAAGCCTTTCTGGCCTAGACTGAATAGCCAACACTTAAGTGGTAGATAGGTAACTTTCAGGACATGTTGGTGTCTTCCATGTTCCCGAGGTAGACACACCTTCAAGAAAGGAGTCATGGGCCCGGAGAGATCGCACAGCGGTGTTTGCCTTGCAAGCAGCCGAACCAGGACCAAAGGTGGTTGGTTTAAATCCCTGTGTCCCATATGGTCCCCCGTGCCTGCCAGAAGCTATTGCTGAGCAGACAGCCAGGAGTAACCACTGAGCACCGCTGGGTGTGGACCAAAAACCAAAAACCAAAAAGAAGGAGTCACAGCGGTAATTCCTCAGTCCTCCAGTACATTTCCAATGTCTGTTCATTTGTCTAGTATTATGGGGCATTGGAATTCCCCACTTTATGCACTAGGTCACCTTGTCTATCATTCTCCTTTAGCCAAACCTGTCTGGGGTAGGTACTGGATTCAACCTTCTGAATCATGAACAAGCATCCCTTGGGGTGAGACTAGTGGGGACTGTTACTGTGAGACTCAGTGCAAACACTTTTAACCTCCTCTCTTCCCAGTGACCTTGTGGTCCAGTTTTCTAGAACACAGAACAGATTTGGGACCAAATCATCACACCAGTAATGGAAATGGGGCAAGCAAGGCGGGTTGGTCAACAGTTTCCTCGGCTGAATTTGTTAGTTGAGGAAAGGGACTCTGGAGGGAAGAGTTCACTGGTGGAGATGCCTGAGCTCTGGCTCATGTTGAGTAGCTGGAGAAGCTTCTGGGCACCCTGAGGAAGAACAGAGGAGGTCCAGAGACCCAGACAGAGAAGAGAAGGCCTAGTGAACCCATGAAGACATGAGAAAGGAGGTAGTTGAGTGCCTGTCTCTGCCCTACTGAGGGCCTCAATTTAGAGTTAAAGGAACAAGTTGCGACCCAAAATATTACTAACTCGGGGCTCCAAATTATTGTTAAAGGATGATTTGGCAGAATTGAGTAAAAGTATTATTTATACGGAGATATAAGTTGGCTATACAGATATGGGTTTCCACTTACCACAAAGAGAACTGAATACAGTTGGTGTAGTGACACACTATCACTGTGTCAATGGTAACTGCAACTGATCACTCTGGACAAGAAATGGGTGCTGAAAGAGGATGAAGTGATAATGCGTGGTACCCTTTCATGAGCAATAGTGCAAATCACACTGGGGACATTGGTGGCAGGAAATGTGCACCGCACATTCTATGACTGAAACTCAACCATGAACAGTTTTATAACTGTGGTGCTTAAAATATGTAATCATATAAAAATTGGGGTTTCCCCATTGGAACACGAGGAGGGATATAAACAGTCATTCCCCCCTGATTTTTTTATGAACTCAGAAAATGGTGGGGGGGCTCAGCGTGATGCCTAAGTTGACTATTGTTTTTCATTAACACTGCAGCTCATTGCTGATTGGTGTTTGGTTTTCAAACAATTATACAGCAGAAAACAGGGGGAGGTAGTGAGAACTTTGCTGCAAAAGATCCAGTGACCCGACACACAGCATTGTTGGCTCCTTGTTGCCTCTGGGAGCTGCCTCTGGGGTAGATGTGTAGAGCTCAGGATTTGGGAAAAGAATTGAACTCAAAGTTATGTTGAAGACTTGGTACTTAAGTTCTAAGTCTAAGAGGAGTCTGTTTCCCCCATAGTAAGGAGGCTGTGTTCTGTGAATTGGTGGGGTGTAAGGGACGGGTGGATCCCACTGCAAATGGGATCACTACTACTGACTCTGTTCTAGGAAGAGTGAGAGAAAATTTTCCACATGCCTATTATGACTCAGGCTTGTGGTTAAGCATTGTTAGACCAATTAATTGCCAGAACACTTTTGTAAGATGGCCATTTTGGGGGTTTGTTTTTACACAAGAGGTTGCTGAGTGATTACATAACTTCCCTAGGTAAAGAAGCCAGTCTGGGGCTCCTTGGGTACCCTCTTCTCCTCCCTGCAGACCAGCCCTTGTGCCAGAGTTTATTTGGCCAGAGGCAGCTCTTAGATATTCTTGCTGTTCCTTGGCTTGGGTTGAATGATTAATTTCTTCTGCTACTTCTTTCTGTTGTTCCCCGGGTACAAGTCAGTGCAATCATTTTGCTTTTCAAACTTATTAGATTCCAGAAAAAATACCTTTGGCCATACATGACAGGAAAACCATCTTTGAAAATAATTTACAACCGCTGCTAGTTTTTCAGACAGATTTTTAGACAGTGGGGGGAAATTTCAAGTTGTGTTTGATGGTCTATTCCAGTAGACAAATTCAGGAGTCTGGTTAATCCTCTGAATAGGTTTAGCATTTAGGTGGGTGAATCAAAAAGACAGGGGCTAGAAAGATACATAGTACAGGGTTAAGGCAATTGTCATGTGCTCAGCTGGCCCAGGTTCTATCCTCAGCACTGCATATGGCCCCCAAAACACCACCTGGAATGATTCTAAGTACAGAGCTATGTGTAAGTCTTGAGGTTTGCCCGATAGGACCCAAAAACCTAAAAATGTACAGACTTTGAACCTTTGGACAGACAGGATGCTATGCAAAGTTCAGAAAATTCTCTACAAGCCCCAGAATTTGTAGATGCCCTTAAATAGATGATGTTGGGTGTTTTTTGGGGGGAGGAGTCCACCTATCTTCATTGCCCCTTAGACAACTCTTCATGCAGAGATGTGGGCAGGAAAAGGTAAATGGTTATGGCAAAGGAAATGGCTTCCCCATTTGCCCAGCCAATATAAGACTGACTTGAGACTCACTCAAGCTTGGTTCCAAAGCTCCTTGTCTAAACCATCTCTTGGTTTTTTTGTTGTTGTTACATTTTTGTCTAACCCACCTGACTCTGAACTTCAGAATTTTCATGATCTCTGTATCCCCGGAACCTTGGTTCTTTTGCGAGGTGGTGGTGGAAGAAGAGAGGTTCTCCAAAGCAGTTCCCAGGGGTTGCAGGACTAGGACCCAAGAATGTGATGTTGTGGACTAGGCACAGTCCAGGCCACACCACACCTGTCAGTGGTCGAACCAGAGCTAGCCACATGCATGTCAGGTGACTGAACCCCTGTATTACCACTCCAGCTCCCCCCTGGTTGATGCTTGACCTGTGCTAAAAACTCCAAGATGGTTTGAAGCAAGAGTGCCCTCTAGAGACAGAGAGAGAGGTACACATGGAAAGGGGCATGGTTTCTTAGGAAAGAGCAGCAGTTATTTTTCAACCAAGAAAGACCCAGATACCCCGGGAAGTCAGCTATGTGGGGAAGAGATTGATGTAATGCTGGATCCTCATTTTCAGGCGACTCAAAGGAGCAGATGAAAAATTTTCAAAATCAATCTTACGCGGAGAAGCATGGAGATGCCTTCCCAGACTTATCTTGGCCTGCAGCAGTACCTGCAAAAAAACCTCCAAGCTTCCCCAGGGCTTATGTAAGATAGAACTTGGAGACCAGTTCTCTCTCCCCCGAAACCTGAGCACAATTTACCTATAAGGCTTTGTAGCATAAAACGCGCTGAGCCAGATGCCATGCAGGTGTCCTGTGGCTTCCACAGCTGCGGTGAAGTCTTTTAAATTCAGCGTGGAGATGGCATTTCTTTCTCAGGGTTAGTAATTTTCCCCCCTTCATTTCCTGTGCTGCAGAATCTCGTCAATTACTTAATTGCACAATAATGAGCAATATTTCCACTTTCAAATATGCATTCTTGTCATTTTAATGGGATAAACGCCTAGAGATTTCCACCAGGAGGAAGAAACTTTTTTGTTGTTGTTTGTTTGTCTCTCACGGCAATTTATTCGAGCTGCTTGAATTAGACACCTGAACACAGAACTGAGAGCTTGGAGTTTGGGAGGCTTTGCGGCAGTGTATATGATCCCGGGGGATTTTGAAAGGTCCTAAGTATAGATGTGTAGCTTGAGAAAGGCTCAGGTTCAAGAGTCCTTGATCCTTGCATTGGGGATTTCTTCCAAAACAGCACGTCCCAAAGTAGATGCTGCCACCTCTTGGGACTTCAAGAATGATCCATGCAATGGCAGTAGCCTATGGTACAATGGAGGGCGCTGAGTGTTTTTGAGCAATTGTTCCTATTTATTTGGGGTTTTATTTTTTGAGGGGGGCACTATACCAGGATGTACTTGAGCTTTACTCTAGGCTCTGTGCTCAGAGATCAATCCTGGCCAGACTCAGGGGACCTTATGGCAGGTACAAGGGATTGAATCTGGTCAAGGCAATTACGACTATGTCTAGAACTTTTGTTTTGTTGTTGTTCTTAAAACAAAAGGGGCGACAGGCCAAACAAATTCGCAGACCTCTTTCTTAGAGCTAGGAATGCTGTAGTTTAGAGTAAGGGCCCGTGGCACCCTTTCAGCCATTTTCCCCCTCCTAACCCTCCCCCCTACATAGACTCAGAACCATGATTTCTAACCTTTGCATGAAACAGAATTAACCCCTAATGCCCGGAGCCCGGATATGTGGCACAGGGTACAGAGCCAGTCTGGCATGTTTTCTGGCACTACCCCCTGCTGACCTGGACACTCTCCACCCCCTTTGTGCCGGTGTGGTATGTGGGTAGTTCCAGACATCACAAGTCACTCAGAGACTGTTGACTAGAAGACATGTGGACACACAGTACAAAGAGCCGCTGTTCACTCAGTCATCCCAGGACCGATCATTTCGAAACAAAGCCCAGAACAACCAGTGGACATTGAGTCAAATGATTTTGTTTGTAAGGTTCTTTTTTTTATTATTTTTTTTAGTTTTTGTGTGTTTTTTTTTAATGTAGTCTATTTTTATTAGGATTCTTCCCTGTTTTTTTGTTTTTGTTTTGCTTTTAACAAAGATCCTAAATCCAACAGAACCCTTTTCTTAGGAGGCAGGGGGAAAGGTTAATTTAGACATTCTATCTCAATTAAGGATGATTTTGATGAACCCCCGTGGTTTGCACTCACTGTAATTAAATCATGAATGCGTTTCTACATTAGACTCAGAGAGCGCCATCTCTTGACAGATCAGAGAATTCCACACGACGATCCATCTGTCTCATCTGACCCTGCTCCACTGAACCCCACATTCCAGAGCTCTGTGCCCAGCAGTGCACATCACAGAGTACACCAGACAGGCTTCTGTGTGTACAAGTCATCTTAGACATCCACATATCTGTGGGACCCCATTTATTTCCAGGACGTCATTCCCCCTCCTCCCAGCTCCTCTCCACACCGCATCCTTCCTCACTACCCACAGGAGAGTGTTGGCCAGGATGTAGCCGATGACAACACCTTACATGTGAGGGAGCCAGAGGGACTGTGCTCAGTGTATGCAGGGCCCTCACTGTTACCCCAGGACCAGCAGCTTCCTTCTCTGACCCCATGATTAGAACCTCCCCATGTACCCTGATATCAGCAGTTCCGTACTACATCCTGAGATCAGCAACAAGCTCCCTACTATGATGACCCCAGGATCAGCACCACCCCACTGCACCTCGAGATCAGTTCTCTGAACTGTGACCTCCGCTAGCTGTGCCCATCTTCTGAGAGCAGAGTAGGGAAAAGTTGGGTTGTGGAGGTGTGTGGTCACTATTCCTTTGCCCTAACCCCCATGTAGACAGGGGAACAAAGTGGGGTACCAGGATGCCAATTGCAAAGGTGCTGCTGGTGTGGCATCTTTGAGACCCAGTTCCCCACTTTCTGCCTCCATGACCTAAGAACCCTGCACTTACACCCCCAGACTGCAGCCTTCAATTGGCAAGCACAGTGACACACCTCACATTTTTATAGATATGTTTTATTGACACCATTGTGATTTGCAAAGTTTTTCATAATAGTTTCAAACATATAGTATTTCACAGCCAATCCCACCACCATCCGTGTCTACCTCACTCCACCCATGTTCTTAGAATCCATCTCATGCTACCACCCCTTGCCCCCTAGCCTGCCAGCCTGTTTTTTATGTTTAAATTGTTAAATTTTGTTTATTATTATTTCCTTGTTGATTCTGGCTTGGATATTTAATGCTGTC
>PVKC010004889.1:0-11764 GCA_004027635.1 Crocidura indochinensis | reverse complement strand
TGAGAAGAGAGGAGCTTTGTCCACCCACTGCCTGCACAGACTGGTCACAGCCTCCTCCATTCTCCTTCCTGCTGTTTCTCTAGCCTGCAGTGGGTCCCTCAGCCTGTCTCAACTTTCTTGGCATTTTGGATGGCCCTTTGCTGCTTCCTTAGACCTCTTGCTTTCAGCTATTTGTTCTATGTAGGCTTTTGTGGCCTCTTGGCCCCTGTGGGGTGCCCAGAGATCGATTCTTGCCTTCTGCTCTGACATCACAGAAACTTCTAAGCAAAATTGAGAAGCCAGAGCAATAGGACAGCAGGGAAGACATTTACCTTGCACACCCCAGCCCCAGTTTAATCCTTGGCCCTGAGTGCTGTCTGAGGTGACCTTTGGGCCACTGAGCACAGCAAGGTAGCACCCCCCCCCAAAAAAAAGACCCAAGAAGAGAAATAATCCTTGTTGAACCTGTCAACATCAAGAAGAACCCTATAAATCAGGGGAAATAAGGATGGTGGAGGGGGCGGGGGGAATCTGTCTTTCTCTCCCTGGCCACAGTGGGAGCACAAGTATGGATATG
The DNA here is from genome assembly GCA_004027635.1 of Crocidura indochinensis. Taxonomy (NCBI): domain Eukaryota; kingdom Metazoa; phylum Chordata; class Mammalia; order Eulipotyphla; family Soricidae; genus Crocidura; species Crocidura indochinensis. Next base: position 11,208 of record PVKC010004889.1, on the reverse strand, counting down.
GATGTGGTTTGTTGGCCAGTGATAATCAGAATGAAGGATTCCATGCTCCTAGTGTGTTTGGAACTGAGGACATTATTCACTGCTAATGACCAGGCTGATAACCTGATAACTCTACTCTTTATTCCATTCCAGAAATGGTTATGTAGGGCAAGAGGAACTGGGATACATGCAGGACTAGGGACATTACAGGATAGTCAGGGGAAGTGGGGTGCCAGAAAAAGGGTAAGTATAAACATTGGGGCTTAGAAATGTCTCAGAAGCAACACAATGGGTAGTAACAGTGACATGTAATCTCCCTTAAACAGACCTCACTAGGAGAGAGGAGGGATGGCCCAGAGTAAAGCCTGAGAGTAACCACTGATCGTTGGGGGGTGGGGGGTAGCGTTCCTCTTTATGCCATTCTTCCCAGTCTCTAGAGTGGTGTCTCAGAAGCTTTCACCCCAAGGAGAATCACAAACAGTTGCGTTTGCTGGGGTCCTCTTTAGCTGTTGCACACAGGAAATAGGAAACCAGGAAGGAGTGAGTGCAGATGCAGCTCTTTATAGTGTCCCCTTTGTGCCCAATCACAAACTGAAATCAGCCCACAGTTGTTGTGTGCAGAAACAGCCTACCTTTTTGATGGGCCCTCAAGAGCCTATGTTTGCTGGGGTCTTCTTTGGCTGCCGCATGCAGGAAACATCTGGAACAGTTGCTCTACGGGGTTTCTGGAATAGTTGCTCTATGAGGTTCCATCTGCCACGCAGTTCTGGAACAGTGTCACAGAGGACCAACAGGCATGTCCTGTATGTACTGGAATTATTATTGGGTGTAAGAGTGCTGCTATATCCAGCCAGCTTAGAGCATTTTCTTACCTGCTCAGCTCTGGCTTCTCAGATTCCTTCCTCCCTGGACTATGAGACTTTTGCAGTCTGAGGGACATGAATATAATGTCAACTCTGCTCATTTCAAATGAAATCATTGCTAAAAGAAGGGGGACCAGAGAGATAGCACAATGGGCAGGGCACTTGATTTGCCTACAGCCAATCTGGCATCACATACAGGAATTCTGAGGCCCTAGCAGGAGCAAGGAGTAAGTCCTGAACACAGCCAAGTGGTGTGACCCAAACCTAAAAGAGCTAAAATGAAAAAAATGAAAGAAAAATAGTTAATAAAATAGATAGGAAACATTTCCACGTGCCTAGAAAAAAATTCCCATTTCTTTTTCTTACATTCCTTTGCCAATATATGTCAGTGCATATCTACAGGTGATATCATCTAAATATAAGGAAATGTTCAGTAAAAGTTGGAATATAAATAAAAGTTTAAATAACTCTATATAAATATTTAAAATGTCACATTGACTTTAAAGTGAAAGCACCGTGAATGTGTGTGGAGTGCCGGTAGATTCCTTTGTCTAAACATTTGTTTCTTTTTAATATTTTTGAGCGACACCTGGCAGCACTCAGGTTATTCCTGGCTCTGCACTTCTGGTGGCCTTGAGGAAGCACATGGGATACTGGGGATCAAACCCAGATTGGCTGTGTTCATGGCAAATGGCCTCCCTGCTGTGCTGTCCTCCAGCCCAACACTTATTTCTTTGATTGATAAACCCAGGGGGGGCAAGGTCTTCAATCATTACCACTTTTCCCGTTAGGCCTCAGTCTTTTTTTTCCAGATGTATCTCCTCCCATTTTGATGGGAGTTTGTGGCCCAGTTAATGTTGAAATGATTGTGTTGAACTGGAGGAAAATCAATGTATTGGGTATAAAAATTCTTCCAGCAGATTATTCTATTTTCAGCAAAAATATTTTTATATTTTAAAAATTATGTGGCTTACATATACATATAATTACAAAACTCTTACACATACATATGATTATAAAAATATATGGTTTACACTGTGGTTTACAAGATTGTTCATAATAGAGTTGGGTTATTTTATCACAGTTACAAAATTGTTCATGATTGAGATTAATTTTTATAATGTCCAACATCCTTCACCAGTGCACATTTCCCACCACTATGTCCCCAGTTTCCTTTCTGTCCTCCCCCTTCTGCCTGCCTCGAGCAGACATTTTTCCTCCCCCCACTTTCTTTCGATCTCTCTCTTTTTTTAACTTTTAGACACTGTCGTTTTTGATATTGTTACTGAGGGATATCATGCCCATCACTTTATCTCTTTAGCACCCAGCTCTTGTCCAGAGTGATCATTGATCATTTTCCATTGTCATTGTCATAGTGGTTCCTTCTGCCTTCACTGTATGCCTCTACTCTTTGTGGCAAGCTTCCTACCAAGAACTGATCCTCCTGGCCATCATCACTGTTGTCTCTGGATAGCATTACAAAACTATCTTTTATTTCATCTCCCACAAATGAATGTAATCATTCTATTTCTATCCCTATGACTCATTTTACTTAGCATAATACTCTCCATGTCCATCCAATGTGTAAGAAAATTCCATGACTTCATTTATCCTAAGAGTTCATAGTATTTCATTTTGTATATGTACCACCATTTCTTTAACCACTCTTCTGTTCTTGGGTACTTTCCAGATTCTGGCTGTGGTGAGCAGTGCTGCAGTGAACATAGGTGGACAGGGGGCTCTTCTGTGTTGTGATTCAGTTCTCCTAGGATTTCCAGTAGATACTTGTGGTAGGCCACAGGGTTGACCAGCAGTTTCCATTGCAGAAAGTTGATAGGTCATGTCTGTCTGTCACACTTGCTGGTGGCAGATGGAGGAGCACTCAACTCCCACTTCTACATTTTCCTTGTAGCTTTGTGATTGTTGGAGACTCTGAAGCATTGCTCAGGGGAGCCATGCAGTGCCAGGTTATCAAACCAGGTGGGGCAACATGCCAGGCTTGCACCTGACCACCTGTACAATCTCTCCACCTTGCATGGCCTATGAGACCTCAAAGGTCAATTGGTCTAGTCTGGTTTTTACCTACGCATAACCAAGGATTTATACTTGGCATATGCACAGTAAACTGGGTCTTGGCACTTTTCAAAATAGCACTCCCTACTTGCAGCCCTAGATGACCATATTATACCATTCTGTTGTTGTTGTTGTTGTTTTTAGTTTGTTTTGGGCTATACCCAGCAGTGGTGCTCAAGTGTTGGTTTACTGGTCCTACCCAAATCGATATTCGTCTGTGTGATCTTGATGTGATCTGGTGATGAGATACTGGATGATTCCCTACTTGGTATTCCTCTCTCACCCTAGGATGTGACCTGATTCTTGTCAATAAAAGCAGAGGTCTGAGGAAGGCAGAGACTCATTCTTCAGTCTTTTTTCCCTGAGCTGCATTCCTTCTTAAGAATAGAAAGCTTGGGTGGTTGAATTCCTTGTTTGAGTGCTGGATTTCCTGAACCCATTCTTGAACCTTTTCACTGTGTGGATTATTTCCTTCTTCAGCATTTGCTTCCACACCTGCTTCTCACCAGATCCTCATTTTTGAGCCCTAGGCTCCACTAGCACTCAAGGGTTACTCCTGGCTGTGTGCTCAGGCATCACTCTTACCAGGGCTTGTGGGGGGAGGGGAACCATATACAATGTCTGTGATTAAACCTGGGTTGGCCATGTGCAAAGCAAACAACCTTTCTTCTTGTGCCCCAATATGCTTTTCTTCTGGTCAATTATAAAATACCGAATATGGACTAATTATTTTTCTTTATTTTTCCCTCTTTTTGCAGGATTATACCTTAACCATGTATTTTCAACAATACTGGAGAGATAAGAGACTCGCCTATTCCGGCATTCCTCTCAACCTCACACTGGATAATCGTGTGGCTGACCAGCTGTGGGTGCCCGACACATATTTCTTAAATGACAAGAAGTCATTTGTGCATGGAGTGACCGTGAAAAACCGCATGATTCGCCTCCACCCGGATGGGACCGTGTTATATGGCCTCAGGTCTGTGATTCTTTTTTATCACTTTGGCTTGCTGTCTTCATGACTTTAGGGTGTGCTGGACTGCATTTTTCACTTGAAATGATTATCATAAAGGTGCCAGTATTTTCAGATTCACCTGGAAACATTCCAGAAACCACGTGGAGTTTTTCAGGGATACAAAGGAAATATGGATGTAAGATTTGGGGTATTATGGGTCCTATAAATAGCCCATAAAGGGGAAAAACAGCTCCATCTTATGGAGTTGGGCTACTGCATCTCTGTTTTTGGGCCACACCCAGTGATGCTCAGGGGTTACTCCTGGCTATGCGCTCAGAAGTCGCTCCTGGCTTGGGGGACCATATGGGAACCGGGGGATCAAACCGCCATCCGTCCTAGGCTAGCGCAGGCAAAGCAGGCACCTTACCTCCAGCGCCACCGCCCGGCCCCGCATCTCTGAACACAACTTTCCCCATGACAGATTTCCCAGATCTGAACCACAGAAGACTTATTGATGTGGCCTTGGGAGTGCAGGATTTTGTCAGAGACAGCCAGAGATCAAACCCTGATATGGAATTCAGCAGAACAAACCAGTCTGTGTGGCAAGAGTACATAACCTAAGGCATTGACTAGTCCCAGAGCCCTAAGGAATATCACAGTTTCCTATCAGGCATACATTCCAGGAAGCTTGAGACATCTTTGAAGCTTTACTATCTTTTTTTTGGGGGGGTCACACCCGGCAGTGCTCAGGAGTTACTCCTGGCTCCATGCTCAGAAATTGCTCCTGGCAGGCACAGGGGACCATATGGGACACCAGGATTCGAACTGATGACCTTTTGCATGAAAGGCAAACGCCTTACCTCCATGCTATCTCCTGGGCCCCAAAGCTTTACTATCTTGAGGTGAAAATTGGTTCCTGTGTAAAGATAATATGTAAAGTTTAATTATGGGATGCACCTTGTAGAGACTGTCTGTAATGTTGGCTGTTCCATTTTGCTTCCTCTCCACCCGCTGTTTTAATTGTCCTTAAAAGAAAAAGCCTGCACCGATTAATAAACGGAACCTTGACAAGTGTTGCTTGGTCCCCTTCTTTCTCCCCATTCTATTTTCAGGCTGGGACCCCTCTATATACCCATGGAATAACAGAGTCCTGCAGGTCAGGACAGGATTTTCCAAAAAGTTTCCCAAAGCTGTTTGTAGAGACTTAAATAATGTCTCTTCTACTGATACAGGGCTGGGTCGCTGCAGGGCTTTCCAAGATGGTACCACCAATATTTATGGGTATGACAAAATGGGAAACATCCTTCACCATGTCTCCTAGTGAAATCACTGGAGTCATGAAAAGGGGTTGTTCTCTGCAACTTCCAAGACGTCCTGGGTACATTCCTTTTTACCCTGGAAACCCATCCATTTCCCTGAAGGTTCTTAGTCCTTACTGGATCACCTTCTCTAGAACTGCACCCCTGGAAATCATTTTATCCTCCTGCTTTTGTTCTTGCTCTCCCTACTTTCCAAGTGTCTCCTAGACATGGCCCACAGACTTGTGTGAGTCATGGAAATTGGGGAAAGATTTATCACAAACAGGGGGGTAACTTCAGAGTCTCTTAGCTCCAGCCCAGCCTCCGTCCCACCATGATGTTTAGTGCTTCAACACTAAGAAAGGAAAATTGAGCATATCCTAAAAGCACAGAGGCACTTCCTCAAAACAATGGTAGGGAGGAGAAAAGTTTAAACTTTGACACAAATAAGACCTTTTCAGTTAAAGAAGAAAAGTGGCCCCCTTCAGCCCTGGCAGGGAATTCCTAATTGGAAGGTGACTGAGATTCCTGAAGGATGCTTCCAGAATTGAACAGCTTTGCCTGGAAACCAAAGACAGGATTGTAAACTTCAGGAGACTCTTGATTGGAGGTAGAACATATTGCCTAGAAATTCTGTGAGCTAAAATGAGCCACTGTGTCCTTTATTTGAAAAAGAATGAATCTGGACCAGAGCAATAAAACATCAGGTAGCAAATCCCCCTTGCATGTGACTCCAAGGTTCAACTCTGAGCACCACATAAGATCCCCACAGTAGAGATCCCTTAGTGCAGATCGAGGAGTAAGCCCTGAGCACTTCTGGATGTGGCTCAAAAACCCAAATAATGGTAATAGCAATCAATTCTAGGAATGCATGCGTAAATGCATGCATGTGTTTGCCCATGTTTGCATGCAGTGAGAGAGTGAGAATGAGCAAAAAGAAGCTAACCTCCATGAAAATCAAGCTAAACCTTCTTTATTTGTTTGTTTATTTTGGGGGGCACACCTGATGGTGCTCAGGGTGGGCTCTTTGCTCAGAAATCACTCCTGGCAGGCTCCAGCAACACTATGGGATGCAGGAGATCAAACCTAGATCAGCCGCATGTAAGGCAAATACCCTTTCCACTGTGCTGTCGCTCTATTCCCAAGGTAGGCCTTCTTGTCTTAAACTGAACTACAATTTGGATTTTCTCAATAATTAAAGAAACAAAACTTTCTTTTTATTCTCAGTGAGGTAGAGTTTGTAGATAGCTCTGTTAAATCTTCTCTGAGGCTAGTGCCTCAATTGACTCTAACTGTTGTAACCAAGGTCAACCCATTGGGGGGGTTTCTCCACAACACAGATCCATGGACAAAATTCAGGGTCCTGTAGCTTCCTTCTCTAAGTGCAGTCTCCAGACCCCACACATTGTCTTCTCTCTGCAGACATTGATAGCTCGAGGGCCAAGGGTTCTTTCAGAGAACCACTCATTCCATTTCTGAGGATTTCACCCTCCCAAACTAAACCTTCACACCTTCTCATATCATCACTTATTGAGGCTTTGGTTTCAAAAGGAATTGGGGAGGAGGTGCCTAAAAGTTCAGATCACAGCAGATCATAGTATGTTCTAGTATGAATGAAAGAGCTGTACTCAAATTCCAAACCCCATTTCTTTTTTTGTGTAAATGATAATATCTTTATTTAATAATTTATTACAAACATAATTGTAGTTGGGTGTGCAACCTTCCCATCACCAATGCCCCCATCTTCTCCCTCCCACCCCACCCCTTGCCTTTATTTGAGACAGGTTTTCTACATCCCTCACTCACTAACATTGTTATGATAGTTCTCAGTGTAGTTATTTCTCTAACTGTACTACTACTCTTTGTGGTGAGCTTCATATCTTGTGCCAGTCCTTCTGGCCCTCATCTCTGGGACTTATTTTAATGTCTTTAATTTTTATTAAAACCCATACATGAGTGAAACTATTTGGTGTGTGTCTCTCCCACTGACTTATTTCACATAGCAAAATAGATTCCATGTACATCCAAGTATAGGAAAATTTCATGACTTCATCTCTCCTGACAGCTGCATAATATTCTATTGTGTATATGTACCACAGTTTCTTTAGCCATTCCTCTGTTGAAGGGCATCTTGGTTGTTTCCAAGTCTGGATATTGTAAAAAGCGATGAATATAGGTGTGAGGAAGGGATTTTTGAATTGTATTTTTGAGTTCCTAGGGTATATCCCTAGAGGTGGTATAGCTGGATCACAGGAAGCTCAATTTCCAGTTTTTTGAGGAATCTTCAGATTGTTTTCCATAAGGACTGGACTAGCCAACATTCCCACCAACAATGAATGAGAGTTCCTTTCTTCCCACATCCCTGCCAGCACTGATTGTTCTTGTTCTCTGTGTTGTATCCAGTCTCTGTGGTGTGAGATGGTACCTCATTGTTGTTTTGATTTGCATCTCCCTGATGATTAGTGATGTGGAGCATTTTTCATGTGCCTTTGGCCATTTGTATTTCTTCTTTGAGAAAGTGTCTGTTCATTTCTTCTCCCCATTTTTTATGGGATTAGATGTTTTTCTTCTTGTTAAGTTCTGTCAGTTCCGTGTATATCTTAGATATTAACTCCTTAATACCTGATGGTATTGGGTGAATAGCTTTTCCCATTCTGTGCATGGCTTTGTATCCTAGGAATTATTTCCTTTGAAGTGCAGAAGTTTCTCAGCTTAATCTAGTCCCATTTGTATATCTCTGCCTTTCTCTCTTGAAGATGCCTTTACTTTCAATGTCATAGAGTGTTTTACCTACGTGCTGTTCTATATATCTTCTGGTTTCAGGTCTGATATCAAGGTCTTTAATCCATTTGCACTTGACCTTTGGTACAGGGTGTTAGATGGAAATCAGAGTTTGTTTCCAAACCCCATTTCCAAGTATTAGATTTAGCATCATAAAGAAGGGGAAAATGTATGAGTGAACAGCCATCTCTTTAGCAGATTCTATGTGTCAATGTAAGGTAATGAAATTTGATTCTAAATCATAATATTTAATAATAATATTTGAGAGTTAAGTAATAGTTAAGTTAAATAATTTAATAAAAGCTATGCTATGGGGGAACTTTCAACTATAAACTCTACAGTAGTAACTAAGAGATCTCTCTCATTAAATTAACATCTCTTATGTGTCCCACATAACCCCTTCACGAGTAAATGCAGGTCTGAAGAAGTCACTATTTTTATTCAAGTATATTCTCAACATACTCCTTGAATCTATACTTAGAACTTCCTATTTTGAGCCAAGTCTTCATTTCCATGTGAACCTGGACAAACAGTCGCAAAGGAAATCTTCACCAACAGATTAGCACATTCAAAAAGCACCAGCAGGACTGCATGGACATCTGGCTTGCTTTTGAAATTGGCTCATCTTGAAATATCTGCCTTGAGACTTAAAAACCACACATAGCTATAGAGATTAATTCAAATTGAAATGGGAAGTAATTTGTAATTCTGAATGTAAAGAAGACGAGTGTTTCAAAATGCTGCTAATTTCATTGACTTCGTGTCTTCACATACCAAATAGCATTCATTGAAAAGTGTGGAACTATTTACACAAAACTCGAATGAGACACACACACACACTCTCTCTCTCTCTTTCTCTCTCTCTCTCTCTCTCTCTCTCATACTCTCTGGATTGTGTCTTCTGGTAAAATCCATTGTGACTCCTTACATTGGGGATCCCCTTCCATACTTATCTTGGCCTCAAACTTCCCTTTAATTCCCCTTATTATGCTCACGTATTCATGTTAGTGACATCACAAACCAAACATGAATCAGGGTGTAAACCCCCAATGGTGGGTGCCAGGTGTGGGCCTGCAAGATGTCTGGTATGCTGAAGCAACCCTCCATGGCAAGTTTGCATATATTAGAATTCTTTATTATTATTATTATTATTATTTTATTAAGACAAAAAATGCAAAGAAAGAGGACAAGGTGAAGTTACAATGGGAAAACAGTTACCCATAAACAATTCTCAGAGGAAATCCCCTTGCTGACAACCTTAAGTAGGATTCTTATAATGTTCTTTGTGTCAAGTACAGTCCAATTTGAGCTATTAGTTGACTAATTTGAGCTATTGGTTGACTGGGTTGTATCCATGAGATCTGAAGGTGGATTTTTTTTCTTCCCTCCTGTCCTCCCAGCACCCCATACCATGTGTTTGACCTTCCTGTAGAGTACATAGCCATAGTTCACACTGGAATAGTCCAACCACCACTTTAGCCTCATGGATTCTTCATCTTGTTTGGGCTCAGCCTTGTCACACACGATCAATAAGGGCGTGTTCTTGAGCAAGGGTAGATGAGGATTTCTGGCTGGGGATGAACTGGCCGTGACGTTGATTCATACGTCATCTGGTCTTATTCTGGGAAATCATTAATCCATTCCTCTGATGAATCTGCTGAAGTAGGTGATGTCTTCGCACATAGAGTATTGAGATGGATCATGTTCTGGGAGTAATAAAGGTCATTGGAAAGCAGAAGCTATTTTTTCTGGGACACTTACAGCCCCTTGAACTGAAATCTTGGTCAAGATTTGAATTTGCTTATCTTGAGCACCTCCAGCTTGAGCTCCCAGGAATAAGGCCATAATGAAGCAGCTTGTAGAGTGGCCATGGGATAGGAAAAGAGTATCACAGCCTCCTCCACTGACAGGGCATTCTGTCATTTTAATCATGTGGCATCTAGAGAAACACAGATCAACCTTTAAACTGTAACACTGGTCAGTGGTTCCCAGATGGAAGGAGGAAATAGATTGAGGGAAGATCAGTCAGGTCAAGATGACCAGTTGAACAGTAAAGGATAGAATAGGAATTTTAGTTTTGGTTTGTTTGGGAGTCACTTCCTGCAGTGCTCAGGGCTTACTCCAGGCTATGAGCTCAGGAACCATTCCTGGAAGTGCTCAGGGTACCCTATGAGATGTTGGGGATCAAATCCAGGTTGGCCACGTGCAAGACAAGCAGCCTCCCCACTGTGCTATCTCTCTGGCCTCATATGTAGAGTTCTCTAGACAGATCCACATTTGAAATGTACCTAATGTTCTTATAGTCAGTGTGTCTTGAACTTTAGAAAAAGTTGAGTGAGAGACCAGGCTGAAAGGACTGAGGCACATGCTTTATTTAAGGAAGCTCTGGGTCTAATCCCTGCCACCATTGTCACCTGCAGGCCTCCAGGGAGTGCCCTGACCATTCCCCTGGGAGTCATCAATCACAACCACAGCAATAACCATAATAAGTAGAATTCAGAGAAAAACAAAACAGCTTGGGTTTTTGGTTTATTTGGGTTTTTTCTTTTTGGGGGGGTGCAATTTTCCTTTGAACAGCCAAAACTACTTAGGAGCTAGGAAGATCTTGGCTTGCTAAGACACTCATAGATCTGAGTGCTGTTCCCAGAAACATTTTTCTGTTGTTTTTGAAGCTGTGTTTGAGAAAGTGGAGTCAGACTCACTGTCCCTCTCTCTGCCCCTTCTTCCTTTTGCAGCCAACTGATTGCTTGCTTCAGTGTCTCTCCCTCTGTACTGTGGAGGGTACTTTAGAGTGTGATTCATACTCTAGACATCTGCTTCATGGTGTCTTAACCCTGGACAGTACGGCTTCAAGTAGTTTCATTCATGCTGTGACACCAGGGCTTAAGCTCCCACTTGCCATGCATTTTTTAATCATTAAACTTTCTTCTTCTAACTACAAGTATTGGTTCACAAAAGCATGTTTCTTCAAAATCTTCAAAAACTTCAAAAATCACCCAAGAGTCTGAGGCAGATGCCTTGCCAACAGAACAACATAGCTGCTTCCTGTCTAAGAAACAATGCAAAAGGTGTTGGAAAAAAATTCTGCCAAGAATGCAGTATATAAAACTGAATCTAGGGGCTGAAATGATAGTAACTATCATGCAGCTGACCTGGGTTTGATCCCTATCATCCCATATGGTCCCCCAATACCACCAGGAGTAACTCCTGAATGCAGAGCCAGGAGTAAACCCTGAGCACTGCAAGATGTTCCCCCCAC